>CM061532.1:172463975-172500781 GCA_030545055.2 Neoaliturus tenellus
ATACCTTCTTGAATTCCCCAATATTCTTCACAATCAGATGTTATTTTAATTTTGTCTTTAAAATTTAGAGTAGAAAATAACGCTGATGAGTGATGATCGTGTTACTTCCTCTATTTACTGTTGGAAGCGCTTCTTGTTATATGTCAAACATCAAGATTAGAATATTTGTTTACGAAAAATCAAAACATTGGCATAACGTGACATGAGATATTAAACAGCTGTATTAATTCTCAATGATTCTGATTGGTTGGATTCTTGGCAGCGGGAGGAACGGGAAAAATTGGGGAGTTGAAATCTGCGTTTCGACCGCACATTTATTTTGAACGGGTTATAGATAAGAGTTTAACTTATATTTCCTTACAACTTATATTTACTTCCATTTTGGCAAACCTACAGTACATACAGCACTGAGGTGGACCCCCATGATGTTTATGGGAAAAAGCCAAATATTGATACACTTTGATATTTATTTTCACTAATTATGGGTTATCCTACATTTTCTAACAACTATCCATGGCAGCAAAACCTACATACTCATTCTTATGGTGTTTATGGGGAAAAAAAATCATCGGAAAAACGGTTAGTACGCAGATCTACTATGGCGGTAGTATTATTGTTAATAAGGGTACTCATTGCACTTTGATGCTATTGATTTTGTCATCACTGTTTTTATAAATACTCTGAAGTTGTAGCTCAGTGGCCTCACAAGCCAGAGGTCTCCAGTTTTATCATGGGTGACGACATTCACAAACATAAGCGGTCACCTCTAGCTAGCCTATGAGACTCAATACTGTGATTGTACGGCACAGGCTTGTTGGCCCATAGTGATGGATAGTGGAGGTTAAAAAAAATCTCATGTCCAATATTTTAGAGACTTTACATAAGTAATTGAGCCTAACTAAACCTAAGCTAATAAAAGCCAATATGATATGATGACAACTAAGTCTTGTGCCACACCGATATTGTCAAACCTAGTTAAGGGGTTCGGGAGGGAGTGGAGCGTAGAATAGCAACCACATCAGTATTTTTTAGAAATGAAAGACTGTTATTTTTGAATAAAGTAATACCACAGAAACAACTTGAATATAGCCTTTGTGATAAATATCTGGCGATGTGTTGCAGACCATTATCTGGAGTACGGCCAGGATCACACGTGGCTGTTCACTCACAACGTCCGACTCTGGGACCAGTGTCAGCTGCACCCTCACCTGTGTTGGCTGCCTCAGTTCCTCTCTCCCTTCTGTTCACTCTTTCCCTTTCAATCTATGAAGACTGTCAGGCTGCGGCTGAGGCTGATCGAACAGTTTCTAGCTGATCCTTCGTAAGTATGGTTTACTTCTGTTCAGATTATAAAGAGAGAAGCCGGCTGGTACCAGTAGAGTCTTACAAACTGACACAATTAGGAGTTTTACAAACTCAATCCTGACTGGTTGGACTCAATACTGGTAGGATATTGTAACATGGATGGTCAACTATGAGTGGATCACAGAAAAGTGGTAGCGACGAAATCATATGTCTATGTCTATCATATGTTGAATGTGATAAATTCCGGTCAGAGATTGAGATGTTGATGATCAATTTGATCATAAAATATAATTTATTTGATGATATATTGATGACGTAATGGACTGTAAAAAAGTTGTGCAAGAGAGGTTATTAAGTCACATGGTGCATAGTCAAATGGTCAACTTGACTATCCACTAGTTTTTTATGTAATTTGTACTTAAACCTTTAAATAAACACATAGGCTAAATTGGAAGAAATTGTAAGAAGAGTATTGTCAGAACACTGTGTGAAAATTACACGATTCTATATTGAATGATTTTTGAGTTCTGATTGCCAAAAGGTAGCCAAGTCCGCGAGGATCTCAGCAAATGCATCTCAGCCCGCAGCCACAACACCGGCCCGCTACATGTGTTCAGCCATTTTATCAGTGTGCTCAGGCGGTTAGGTTTGAATTTATTTGCTAAATATGTCAAAAAATACTTTCAGAAGTTAATAAACAGTTGAAATAGTTTCAAGAAGAGCATCAGAATAATGCTTCCGTCAATGATCTGACATTGGCCAGCCAGACAGAAATTTTTTTTCATAATAATGTGACTGGTTTTGAATTAAGGAAAGTATTTCAGACAAATTGAGCAATAAAACATGAAACCTAATCGTTTCAGCGCACTTTAAACTAGTGGCATCTTTACAACAAACTAGTACCTACCTCAAATATTGTATGACATGTATCTGACATGTCGAGTTATCTGGAGTATCGAGTTATCAAAGTTCATGTGATATAATGTTTAAGAAAACATGCTCAATTTTATATCAAAATAATTATTTAAATTAGGGTTTATAATTTCGATTGGGTAAGTATCATGATTAATTATTAAAAACTTGAAAATTGTGTGAATGTGGTCTTAAAGTGATGTTGTAAAAAGTGTTTTTCCTATAAGTCTGTCTTTACAAATTATGTTTTGTTGGAATTTTCAAGTCTGTTTTTTAATCTAATGTACCACGCATAATTTAATAATTTAAGAACAGCCTCATTCAGAACCAGAACAGTATAAACAATCATATTTGCTACTTGATTATTAGCAGCATCTTACTTGAGCAGCATCGCTCCTATCTTAGGCTACTTGAGTTTAGAAGTTATAAATAGCTATTTTTTTTTCTAATACATTTTTAATTTTGCAATTTAGAAATTTTTAATAATATTTATTGCAAGTTTTTAAGCAAGTTATCAAAATACAATAAACATTTGAACTATCTTTTTTGTACTCAATCTCTTTGTAAGTTTTTCCTTAACAATTTTCAATAGAAATATCTAAATTCTGTAATCTGAGATTGAAAATATACCCGGTGAAAGAGTGGGAAGAATTTGTATGTTTAAAATTAGCCAGGCAGTTACAAATGAGGTAGTCTGAAGGACAGTTAATGAGCTGTACAAATGACTGAGCAGTTCATCACCATTCAAGGCCAAGAGGCTGAAAAAAACACCTATGATTTAGGTGGCTTGCTTAATATGACATATCATCTCATAGTCGGTAGACTACTTATACACTCCACATGTCCAAACTTGCAGTTCTTACTGATCATTTAGATCTATATTTTAATAATACAAAAGATTAAGGATTTATTTAGATAATTTTAAATGTTAAATTATAAAATGGGAAATTTTAATTAGCCTAGTTTGATAAATATTAGGTGCCACCTATTTTTTACAGAAAGTATTAAAACCAGATTAAATCAATGTGTACTTTTTCTTAATATTGTAAAGTTCAACCATTTTATTCTTTCGCCTTGAAAAATTATTAGCTGCTTTATTCTTAAAACAAACTTTTTTTACTTTTGTATTATATATCTGATATTCTTCTTTAAGTTTAATTTGGTAAAGAACTATTTACCTATTTACAGTAGTAACCCCAAACTGTTAAGAGTAGACCTCTACTTCAGTTTCAAAATTAGGGAATTTATTGATTTTAATCTATATCAAACCCAGATTTACTCCACCAACTGACTCCATTCTGAATCAATACATAGATTTTGCAGCAAAACTTAATCAACAGGTATTTTACAGTTATTACATAAAACTAGGTTAAGATAGGTTAATTAATAGATCATAATATTTTGACCACATTTAAATTAATTTAACAATATTATATTAATAATTCCATCTTTAAAAACCCACATCAAAATGGATTAATATCTGACAACGGTCAAGCTTGTGATGTACGTTACATCCCCGAGTACGTAAGAGATGCGTATCGCACGATGCAGTCCTGCCGCTACTGGAAGTGGTCTCCCGGCCATGCAGACTGCTGAGAACCAACCAAGTTAGTGATATAATCTGAGTGAATTATGGTCCGTCGGGCAACACTGTGAAGGTTTTGTGCAGGAGCGCTTTCGTCGTCTCGACATTTTCAACTGCAAACTTCAAGTTGCAGTTGAAAATGTCAAGACGACGAAAGCGCTCCTGCACAAAACCTTCACAGTGTTGCCCGACGGACCATAATTCACTCAGATTATGTGACTTCGGCACACGGACACCACCATCCTCGTTGAGTTTGTCAAGTTAGTGATGTACGTGGCATCATTGTATGTTGTAGGTTAAACGTGCGAGTACTGCTGCTGGTGAGAGATCCGCGCGGCACGATGCAGTCCCGTCGCCACCGTGAATGGTGCCCTGGCCAGCCAGACTGCTGGGACCCGGCCAAGCTCTGCGCCGACCTCACGGCCGACTATACCACGGCTCTCCGTCTCGCCGACAAGTACCCTCACACCTTCAGGTACACTGCCGATATCTGATCTGGCACCCATTTTACGTGTGTTTATAATAAAATATTGTATTTCCATGTTGACTAACTTCATCAGGAATCTCATTTCATTGTTGATACCATTGATTATTTAACTTAATAGGATTAATATTTCAATTACACATAACTTAGTAATTAATTTTCTAGTATAAAATAGGTGTTACTGCGGAAGTTTTGTTTTGCAATAATACAATTATATATCAGTGCAAATGAAATATACAATTGATAACTTTTTTTTACAATAGCCTATAACACAGAAAGGTTCATGGGGAAATAAACTCCACACTGAGCACTCGCGAGATAGAGCGCACGTGGAAAAAAGAACTCCTCAAATTGACACTGACACATTGACACACAGTAGCGAATATCAAGGAACAAAGAGGGGAATGGGGGGTATAAATAGCTTAATTAAATTCCTGGAATGAGGTACTGAGCCGGACACGACTGCCGACACCCATTATGAATATTTATTTTAACAAAAACTACATGTGCGGAGAAAAACTCCGTGTGCGCCTGCTCGAGGGTTAAAGTGAAGTCAGCGTGTATGAACTCAAAAAAAGTTTTTTTGAGTGGCCACATCAGTTAGGTTCCAGTTGTAAACTATACCAAGGGTCGTGCACTATATGTCTTAAAGTTTCATAATGGAATGCACTAGATCTTAAGCTAGTGTTAATTAATCACATTTTCCATATAAGTAACCAATAATTGGAAAGGTTCTGTAATATATTCATATTGAAAAAGGGTCATTTAAACATTTGAAACTAGCCAGTATTGTGGTTTACCAGATGTAAGTCCTCTTTAGTCAAGGTAGGCGAGTTCAGTGTTTCACTCAGACATATGTTGATGCGGGAGCAATATCTCAACTAAGCCTTCATTATTTTTATGAAGTCAGCTCTAGCAATCAGCAGAAAACTTTTTTCTTTTTCAAAATAAATTCACCTAGCTGATTTGCCTCTAAGCAATTTATTTCTCTCTAACAGTCTTAAAGAGGGGGTGAAAAGGTTCCTGACAGAGCTTCAGCCGCTCCCAATTAGTGCCTTTAAATCTGGTAAAAGTGAGAGAGGTTTCTAAAAAAGATTACAACTTGGGCCATATGATTCGCTTTGCATTTGTAAATATTTTAAACCACTACTAAGCTACAATGATTCGAAGTTATATTCAAAGTTAACTTTAGACTATTATCACTTAATATCGATACAAAATACAAAAAATTTAATAAACACATCAAATAGCCTAAGTCTTTATCTTTTATTTGAAATTTCTCTCACATTTGTCAGACTTAAATAAAGGCACTAAATGGGAGCGGTCAAAGCACTACAAAATGAATTTTTGACAGCTGAGACTCCTGAGACTAACAGCCTCTAACAGCAGCTGTTGGAACTGCTGTGTACACAGACTATGAATGCAACCAATGCATCTAACCTACATTTCACAGAAAAATCCCCTCCCTCACCATCATTAACCTGAGTCTTGGATTTCAAAAGTCCTGACGTGCAGCAGTGTTTCTTTGGCCACAGTGTTTTACACCGAATACTGGATATTGTTTCTCGTTCTCTGATTGGTTGTGTAACAATGTCAACCATATTCAGGTAGTTCTCGCAACTGCCTCTTGACTGCGCAGGCAAAATAATCACTCTCACCCTTTAATCCGCTCTTAACAAAAAGTCTCTTGTCTGCCAGTTCCTTATTAATTATAATGTTTATAATATTTTTTTTATACTTCAGAGCAATGCGGTACGAAGACTTATCGTTAGACCCCTACGCCGGGGTGAAGCAGCTGTTCCAGTTTTTCGGCCTTGACTTCCATCCGCAGGTGAAGGCTTTCCTGGACACCCACACCAAGACCAACGCTGGTGGCGTGTCCAGCACCTTCCGTAACTCCAAGGCTGCTCCGTTCCATTGGCGGCAAGATCTCACTTACAAGGTGGGTCACACACTGGAACCCAATTAAGAGGATTCCAGTCATTTGAAATGTCTAATCTATGAATAAATGATAAATGAGTATTTTTGTTGCTCTGATTAATATTTAAATCAATTTGCTTTTACTTTGTATATTACAATAGAACCTCAATATGTTCAGTCTGTTGGGAACCAGAAAAATCGTTTTATTAGCGATTTTTATAGATTGAAGATTGATGTATCATAGTAATTTTTGACAGATCAATATATATAGATCTAGGGGTTCTACTTAGGGGTTATGTTACTTGATACCTATTTTGTTCATCTTTATAGTAGATGGCCTCAATGCATCGACTAGCCAACTCTGGACACTCAGTGTTGCCAGTTTATGTGCTAAAGTACGTGATTCTTGAACTGTAGGGAAGTAGGTTATTCTTTGTTGAATAGAAATACGAGGGCTATTCAGAAAGTAACAAACGTTTCTGTTTTACACCGCTAGGCGCACGCGTATCTAGCCTATATTAGGGTATGAGAGCGCTCGGGGCCTCAGTGGCTATCCAGCCGTAACACTAGGAGCATCGCCGCGCTGCCCATTTTCTTTATTTTTAAATTCGAAATGGTCGCTCCTATACAAAATCCCGCCAGTTGAGAAGTGGGATCAGTAACACGGTTTTTGTTGGCAAAAAACTTAAAACCGATAAAGATTTATCGACAAGTGTGCAAGGTGTATAGGAACAATGTCTTGAATGAAAGTTCTGTGCGTAAGTTGTGTATTCAGTTTACAAATGACCAAACCAATGTTCTTGATGAGCAGAAGAGTGGTTGACCGAACATTGTGACTGACGAACTAGACACTAAAGTTGACGAGAAGATCCGTTAAAACCGCTGCTCCACCATAATGGAGCTTTCGTTATATTTTCCTCAAGTTTCACGGACTTTGCTGTGTTGAAATTGAAAGAATAAAAATCAATACATTTTTATTGGTTTTAAGTTTTTTGCCAACAAAAACCGTGTTTTCGATTGCACTTCGCAACTGGTGGGATTTTGTATAGGAGCGGCCATTTTGAATTTAAAAATAAAGAAATCGGGCAGCGCGGTGATGCTCTTAGTGTCATGGCTGGATAGCCACTGAGGCCCCGAGCGCTCTCATACCCTAATATAGGCGATACGTGCGCGCGCCTAGCGGTGCAAAACAGAAACGTGCCTTACTTTCTGAATAGCCCTTAATATAGTGCAATGTGTTTATTTATTTGCGTTGGTATCCCAAGCCAGAGCTGGCCATACCATGGCAGGTGACACAAAAGCTTTTTGAGTGGCAAACACAGAATGATTGGTCAGAATATCCTTTACTTAGTTATAGGGGTGGGCGAGTAGTGGTTTTACGATTCAAGTCGAGTCGAGTAGTAGTGTGAAAAAGTTTAAAATGAGTTTTTAAAAATAATATTAAATAATAAAAGTAAAAGTATTATTAAATTCATCTTTATGCATGAGAACACTGAAAGGTAACATCAATTTAGGGTACGACAATAAGAACTACTTAGATAAAAGTTGATAAAAAAGTAAGTATATTTATTTACAGTTTTCCTCTTACAATGTGTAGTACAAATCAATTTCTGAGAATTAGGCCTAAGTAAAAAATTTCATCAACAACAAAATTAGGGATGGACAGGAATGGATTTTTAGTTCGGGACGGGAATTTTTATTTCCTGTCCAATTTCGGGACGGGATTGCTCTCCTCGACGCTATCAGGAAATATTCGTTTTGACTTTTATCTGAGTGTCGTATAAAGAAAAATGAATGTTAAATATCAACTGGTTCTGTTTCAAAACTGTTCCACTTGTTTTTTATAAGTTACAATGAACCTCCTTGAGTTGAAAAGATTTTAAATATCTAATTTTTATATTTGCAGTATACAATAAGGTAAGGATACAGTACAAATTTTCTTGTAGCCAAAAAAGTTAAAATCAAATCACTAAACAATATGCATATAAAAATGTCCATTAAAATTTTATAAAAGTTTTGTTGAATCTATACTTATTTAATACGCTAAGGGTTTTTTTGTCCTGAGAACTCCTCCTACAATTTTCAACCGATTTTCAAGTTTTTGGTGTCGTTGGATAGGGCTTGGCCTGTAGTTGTTTCCGCCAAAAACTGATAAGAATCGGACTGAAAATAAAGGCGCTATCCACAATTGAAATCTCAAAATTTCCCATTTAAATAACATTGGGATTGAATAAAGCATTTTAAACATCTGTAATAAATCAGCTGTAAATACGTGTAGTTTTGGTGATTAAAGAGATTCACAATATTGGATTGGTCGGATGTCATTGATTTAGAGCTAAATGTAACATTTGCATTGTATGAAAATAAATTGCTCGATTTCGAGCAACACGTATACTAGTGAAATATTAAACGTTTTGTACAAAGAATTAACAGAAAAATTATGTACATCAAAATATAGATTAAAACAAATGGAAAAATTGTAAAGAAAACAAAACTGTATTACATAAATAGGCCTAAGGCCTGCTCAGTTAAAAAAACAAAAAAAAAAAAAACAAAAACAAGAAATTGAAATTATAATAAATATTAACAGTAAGGAATGAAGTGGTTCAACAAACCAACGCCATTTATAACCCCAAGAAATGTTCTTTTTTTACTTATTGATTTAACTGAGACAGGTTCTTACTTAGAGATTATCATAAAAATTGAACTTTGAAAATACTATTAGACCTAATTATTTTTATTTTTATTTCTATGTATTCATTTAGCTATTTTTTGCTATATTAAAAAAGGAGTGTATGATGAAAAAATCAATAAATAAAACAATGAAGGTTTTAAGTTATGAACCTCAAGATCTAATAAATGTATTTGTAATGTTTAATGAAAAAAATATATATTTAATGGGATTTGAAGTTTTTCATTTAAAAATTATATTAAATTATAATAAGATACTTTTAACATTATAAAACAGTAATTCAATTAAAGATTGATTTTTTAACAACACTTTGCCACTTTCCTTTTGGAGAGTCACACAACTTTGGTTGACGTTTTGTTTAATTTGTAAGAATTAGACGAATTAAACGAGCCATCCCTTAGTTTTCTACGACAATTGGTTCAGAAAGTAGCATTTGGTACTAGGAGCCAAAAACACCCCTCTTGAATAAATTACTGCCGGGCGTCGAACAATAGATCAGCTGAACAATAGATCGTCTCGGTGGCCGGCCGTGTTTTTGTGCTCGTTAGCGAGATCGCCGGCCGCCAGACGTAAACAACTATTGTCACGGCTGCGGGCGCGCGCCGCCGGGAGTGACGACGACGACTACTCGACTCGATTCTCGAGTATTTGCAACTACTCGACTCGAGTTCGAGTAGGACTAATTACCCGAGCCACTATTCGAAACTCGAGTACTCGCCCACCCCGACTTAGTTATATGGTACTATATACATGTTTAGTATTTCATATGGCTATTTTGTTTCATTTTAAGAAGTTGGTGAATTTTAAATACTAAAACTTTTATTACTTGTCGACTATATTTTAAGAGGCCCTCAATTGAATATTTTTTAACCCAACTCATTTGTGTTATGTGCTTTTTAATTTGAGTTATTTTCTCTTATTTTTGCTATTATTCTAATTTTTTGCTCCCAGTCAACTCAGTAGCTCGGTTAAGATCCTAATAACGATTGGTGGTGTTTGTTCCGAAGGAGGTACGGTCGATACAGCGAGTTTGCCGCCCCGCTATGGCCGCCTGGGGATACTTACCTGCTCACAATGCGACGCACCAACGTGACTTCAACCCCATCACTAAACGCTTCTCACTGGATTAGCATACAAGTACTAAGCCTTGCTACTTATTCAACAATGCCACTGTGTGAATGGCCTATAATGGTGTCCTCAACAATAGTAGAATGAATGAAAAGGTTTGTTTTCTGTGCTAATCTGTTAGTGAAGATGGATTTACACAGCTTTAAAGGTCAGTGGCAACAATTCAAAAGTTATGATATATACAATGTAATCAAGCTTTAATATTTTCCTTTTTGTATTATTTCTTGTTGGTTTGTCATGTTTGTGCTAAATTTCCACCAGTAAGAAGTGAGCAGCTATGTTCATAAAGCTTTATTTGCATGTTTTCCAAACGTGATTCAATAAGATGGAAAGTTTTCTGGTTTCTTCAGTGTAAAAATGAGGTAGTTGAATGAGCAAGATATATTCACATTAAAGGTATCCCGGCAAGATATTCCAATGAAAGTAAATGCAATTGCGTGGGAAATTTTCTCACCAGCAATGTATTGGTGGTGTTTAATTCTTATTTAACAATTAATTACAATTTTTAATTTATTAATAAATAGGAAAGGTTTATCAGTCACTGACCATAAAAAAATATTTAAGGTTAATATAATAGGTGAAAATCCATCTTTATGAAAGTGGTTATAGTTTACCGGAGGTTACAGATTGACACATGAAAAATTTTTGTTAGTATGTGTTGGTAACACTGTTAATTGTATTTAATATCATAGTTCATTGTCAAAAGATATCTTCTGCATAAGCCGTAATGCAATCATGACTTGAATCAATCATGCAACTATTAAAAAAATAATTCAATACAGAAGAGTCCCGAAAACCCGGACTAATGTGAACCGAAGCGCGGGTTTGTGAAAATCCCCAGCTATCGTTAAACGAGTAAACATTTAAGAAAAAGCATGAATAGTTTATGTTATTCCTATAAAAAACATTTATTTATTGCATAATATAAATAATACAAAAACTAAGAATTTATACCTCATCTTTTTAAACTAACTTAAAGAAAAACCAAAACTGTTTTATAGGCTCTGACCGCTGCCATAGTGCTTAGTGACTTGGAACTCAGTACACTTTACTGTTCTGGCATCCAGGCTTCCCGAGTTATCCAGAATTCCAAGTTATCAAAGTCTGGAATTACAGGACTCTACTGTAGAGGATTTATTTGGACTTACCAAAGTTAATCATAATCTTTTACTCATTTGAATACGTAAAAATTATTTTATTTAAATTATTTGAACAAGTTTTAATAAAATTATACTTGAGTCAGTTTTGGTTCTGGATTTTATCAGTTCTCCAGAAATTAAGTCCAAATTAAAACCAAATGATGGATTTTGGTCCTGTTTAGGTAATAAACTGCCCCGACATATGTGTAGTAGTAGTGTTCTTGAAATTTATCACTGATCTTTTTCAGTGACCGTCGACCTATAGTGTTCAGTGAAAATACAGGGTTTCTACTTTGGAAAAACCTAAGATTGACAACATGGTGTTAGTCAGAAAAATAATTACAATGCCAAAGAAAAAAAATTGGTAGTCATGTTTAAGTCGAGGGTAGACTGGACTCACAATGATATAAACAAAGCAACTTGATATTATAAAAAATATATAGAAATTCAGATTAGGGTTTAGTGCAAAATTTTGCACAAAAAGGTTATTTGTTTTATTTTAAAACGATACCGTACCTACCTAAAACCATGCCTCATGTATTGTTATCTTAATGATTTCAAGTTTTTAGATAAATTTGATTGTTTGACCAATCAAACAATTCATTAAAAACTCCTATATTTAACATTACTTTCAGTTAACAATTCTTTATATATTGCCCATTAAAAACAATGGTCGAGGACCAAACCCACTGTTTTGGTTGACACTCAGTTAACTGTCCTCTAAAGCCGCGTCCGCACTGGCCGAACATTTGCGGTGAACTTGTTCGGCGAACACGAAAAATCAACAAACATTATTAACAATTACCGGCCATATGATTTACATTCTAAAAGGTTAGCAACGAACAAACAAAAGTTCGGAAGAACTGTATTCGGCAAACATGTTCGGCCAGTGTGGACGCGGCTTAAAAACATTCACAGATTCAACATGTATAAATAAAAATAAAATGTATAAAAAATAAAATTGATCGATAAGGGAAAATATAAAAAGGTATATAAAAAAAATACAAAAGCATCTTTAAATTAATTTACATCACATTATGAAACCAGGGTGTCTACTGATACTGGAAATACTTGAAATACTGGAATTATACTGGAATTTTATTTCCATACTGGAAATACTGGAATTATACTGGAATTTCAAAATAGATACTGGAATTTTAGAATCTATACTTATTTAATACGCTAAGGGGTTTTTTGTCTTGAGAACTCCTCTGACAATTTTCAACCGATTTTCAAGTTTTTGGTGTCGTTGGATAGGGCTTGGTCTGTAGTTGTTTCCGCCAAAAACTGATGAGAATCTGACGGAAAATGAAGGCGTTATCCACCATTGAAATCTCAAAATTTCCCATTTAAATAACATTGGGATTGAATAAAGCATTTTAAACATCTGTTAATAATCAGCTGTAAATACCTGTAGTTTTGGTGATTGAAGATATTCACAATATTGGATTGGTCGAACGTCAATAATTTAGAGATAAAAGTAACATTTGTATTGTATTAAAATAAATTGCTCGATTTCGAGCAACACGTTTACTAGTTTTATTAAAATGCGCATTTTTTTAATGCATAATATATAGATTTTGTCATTTGATCCGTACATAATAATGTAAAAATATTTTACAAGTCATTTTTGCTGTTTAAGTATGTTTGCAAACAAAAATCAGAAAAATTGTAGTTCTCTTCAAATAGTTAATCAAGAATTGTAAACATTTGTGTAATGATGGAGCCTAGAAAAGGTTTGATTTTATACTAAAAATTTATTTTTCTTTCTTAAATTTTTTATCATATTCTACTTTTTTTTACTTTTAAGTATTAACCTATTTCATTTTTTTTTTGTAGTTAAATGTTCTTTATGATTATTTTTCATATTATACAGGGTGTTCGGAAAAAACGTTTCAGGAATTCAGGAGGTTATCGCCCACATCAAAATAAGCAAAAAAGTTCCTATAAACATATGTCCTAAAATGCTTCGTTAACCCGCTAGCCGCCATTTTGTTTTTTACACTAAATAATTTTTATTTCCGTAATGGATCATTGTATTAAATTAATATTTGGCATGCACCTTTATCATAGCAATACCCATTTTTAAGAAAAAAGTTATTTTTTTCCAATGTGTATTTTCAAAATGGCGGCCATTTTAAAATTTTAAACTAAAATATCTCAAAACCGGTAAATTTTATAAAAGTTTTACTAGACACAAAAAAGTAGAAGAATTTGATTATCTAACCAATGGTACCAAGTTTGTAAGGATCTAACAATAAATAACGGAGTTATTGAGATTTTTCTGCATAAAAACATTGATTTTGCATTGTAATTAATGCAAATTAAAGTAATTTTAATTGAAAAATCTCAATAACTCCGTTATTTGTTGTCAGATCCTTACAAACTTGGTACCATTGGTTAGATAGTTAAATTCTTCAACTTTTTTGTGTCTAGTAAAATTCTTATAAATTTTACCGGTTTTGAGATATTTTAGTTTAAAATTTTAAAATGGCCGCCATTTTGAAAATACACATTGGAAAAAAATAAATTTTTTCTTAAAAATGGGTATTGCTATGATAAAGGTGCATGCCAAATATTAATTTAATACAATGATCCATTACGGAAATAAAAATTATTTAGTGTAAAAAACAAAATGGCGGCTAGCGGGTTAACGAAGCATTTTAGGACATATGTTTATAAGAACTTTTTTGCTTATTTTGATGTGGGCGATAACCTCCTGAATTCCTGAAACGTTTTTTCCGAACACCCTGTATAAACGCAAAACAAAGTGGGAGGAACAGAGGGCTATAGAGTGAGTTAAAGGCCTTCACAAAAAAAATTGTAAAAAATATTATACAAATGTTATTGTTGGAAAGTACTTATTAATCGTAATCATAAGGGGTTTATCTCTTTACTAAAATCTATTTCAATATTGATTATCTATACTTATTTAATACGCTAAGGGTTTTTTGTCTTGAGAACTCCTCCTACAATTTTTAACCGATTTTCAAGTTTTTGGTGTCGTTGGATAGGGCTTGGTCTGTAGTTGTTTCCGCCAAAAATTGATGAAAATTGGACTTACAATAAGGGCGCTATTCACAAATTAAATTTGAAATTTTCCCATTAGAATAACATTGATATTGGTTTGAGCATTTTAAACATCTGTCAATAATCAGATGTAAATACGTGTAGTTTTTTGTGATTAAAGATATTCACAATATTGGATTGGTCGGATGTCATTGATTTAGAGCTAAAAGTAAAATTTGTATTGTATTAAAATAAATTGCTCGATTTCGAGCAACACGTGTACTAGTATGAATAAATTGTCATAATTGTTACTCCATGTTCGAATTACTAGTTCGCAAGTGATACTGGAATTTTTGAAAAAAATATACTGGAAATACTGGAAATATACTGGAATTCTAAAATGAGATATCAGTAGACACCCTGGAAACACTCACCTAAACAATATAATAACACGACAAGTTGTTTTCTATAGTTTAGATAGTGAGTAAAAAATATCCTGACAAGTAGATTGAAGGCTAAACTGCAGTGCGGATAATTACTCAAATTAATTAATCAAAACCAAAACCGACTCTTGAATTTTAAATTATGTGATTTTATTCATAACAAACTATATGTCGTTTTAATAAATAAATCGATTTTTAAAAATTTGTTTGTACTATTTATTTTTTACTAAGAATTTTGTTTATGCAAATAGCCACTGAATAAACAAAAAAATTATGTGATTTGAAAATGTTCATTAATTTAGTTGGAATAGAAATTTATTATTGTATTAAATTTAAGCAAAGATAAATAATTATCAATTTAGTTTGTATCAGTTTTCTAGTACAGCTTTGTAACTTCAGTGATCACAAATGTGGACTTCACTGTCAAATAAAAAACACTGTATTTCTTGCTCCTCTTTTGTGGACTTGTGTAGCAAGGTAGATTTCAGTGCCTATGGCAGTTATAGCACACTAGAGATTTGTGCAATATGGATTAAATGTGTTACTTATGCCAAATGTGAACAAATCTTACTTTGACATTTGTCATTATTTGTTAGCATTTTGTACATTTGTATTTAATTTTTGTATATACTTATAAATATTTTTATTTTTTATATAATAGATGTAGCATAGTACAATAAATCATTATTTGAGTCATTTATTGCCATGTTACTATAAGTAATTTTTATTTGTTTGTGATTGAATTTTACATGTACATGTCTTATTTATTTAAGAAAATTTTATTTCTAGTCTTTGTTGCGACTATTGTTAGAATTTAGAGGTATACATTTTGTTTATTAGGTGTAGGATATTCAAGTGTACTTTCACTTCATGGCAAACACTCAAACCTTACTTGGATTTGACAAATAAGAGCCTTGTTATATGAAGAATTTTACTTTTAATGTTCACATGAAAATGTTTGTTTCCAAAGGCACACAAAGTTGTTGATTGTTGTTAAAAAAGGAACAAAAGCTTTAAGTCAACGTGATGAACTGTTGCCTTACAAGAAATAATCACTAATGTACAGGGTGGTTATAAAGTCCCTTCCCCCCTAGGATTTTTCTACAATTTATATTAAAAGTGATTTTCAGTGACGGGATTCATTGTATAGGTACATACTCTAACTTTTGTAGTAATTAAAAGTTTTTGGAGTTTCCTGAGGTCTAAGATATAGGAGTCAACTTCAAAATTCCTTATGAGAAGCTAGTCATGCGACATGTCAAATAACACTGCCTTTTCCCCCTGAAAACAGTGGTGCAATCTAAATTCAAAAGGGTTATACCGTTTTCAAGATATCTGTAGGTCTAAGATGTAGGAGCGACATAGAAATTTTAACTAGAAGCTAGTCATGCGACATGTCGAATAACACTGCCTTTCCCCCCTGAAAATAGTGGTGCAATCTAAATTTAAAAGGGTTATACCGTTTTCAAGATATCTGTAGGTCTAAGATGTAGGAGTCGACTTAAAAATTTTAACTAGAAGCTAGTCATGCGACATGTCAAATAACACTGCCTTTTCCCCCTGAAAACAGTGGTGCAATCTAAATTCAAAAGGGTTATATCGTTTTCAAGATATCTGTAGGTCTAAGATGTAGGAGTCAACTTAAAAATTTTAACTAGAAGCTAGTCATGCGACATGTGACATGACTCCTACATCTTAGACCCACAGATATCTTGAAAACGGTATAACCCTTTTGAATTTAGATTGCACCACTGTTTTCAGGGGGGAAAGGCAGTGTTATTCGACATGTCGCATGACTAGCTTCTAGTTAAAATTTCTATGTCGACTCCTACATCTTAGGCCTACAGATATCTTGAAAACGGTATAACCCTTTTGAATTTAGATTGCACCACTGTTTTCAGGGGGAAAAGGCAGTGTTATTCAACATGTCGCATGACTAGCTTCTAGTTAAAATTTCTATGTCGACTCCTACATCTTAGGCCTACAGATATCTTGAAAACGGTATAACCCTTTTGAATTTAGATTGCACCACTGTTTTCAGGGGGAAAAGGCAGTGTTATTCAACATGTCGCATGACTAGCTTCTAGTTAAAATTTCTATGTCGACTCCTACATCTTAGGCCTACAGATATCTTGAAAACGGTATAACCCTTTTGAATTTAGATTGCACCACTGTTTTCAGGGGGAAAAGGCAGTGTTATTCAACATGTCGCATGACTAGCTTCTAGTTAAAATTTTTATGTCGACTCCTACATCTTAGGCCTACAGATATCTTGAAAACGGTATAACCCTTTTGAATTTAGATTGCACTACTGTTATCAGGGGGAAAAGGCAGTGTTATTTGACATGTCGCATGACTAGCTTCTCATAAGGAATTTTGAAGTTGACTCCTATATCTTAGACCTCAGGTAACTCCCATAGTTTTAAATTACTACAAAAGTTAGAGTATGTACCTATACAATGAATCCCGTCATTGAAAATCGATTTTAATATAAATTGTAGAAAAATCCTAGGGGGGAAGGGACTTTATAACCACCCTGTATATACAGTATATTAATATGTATAATACCATTTCACTCATGTCCAGAATCTCACTTATGGATTGTCCTTTGAATACTCATATTGCATTTAAATGTATTTGTTTTATTATTTTTTCTTCTCACTTATAAATTTTCGTCTTGTGGTTATTTTTTTAACGTTTTGAAGTTCAGTTTTTTTAATACTATATTGTTTAAAAGTATATTTATGTTACAAGTACAGTTGACTCCTTTTTAACAGACCACAACGGGATCCGACAGTGGCCGAATAACAAATTGGCTGGTAAAAATGTTGAACCTTTAACAATGTTACATTATAGTTCTCCATGACCGGAATAAGATGAAAAATAATTCTAAATATTTAGTGTATGGAATTTGTGGCTACCTATTCACATCCTAAACTTATTTTTCCAGTTTAACAAATTCACATCTAAACACAAGATGTTGTAAACTGAAAATTTGGTATTGTGATCTACTAGTATGAAGGTAAACAAACATTTTCACTTCCGGTGGCGTTCACTTCCGTTCAGGGAAGTACACTTAAATTATTCTCTGAAACTAACTGCAATTTGGAGTTAAAAGTGATTTGAAAGGTATAAATAAAAACAACATTACCGGCAAAGCAAGTTGTGTTGAAGGGATGTCGCTAACAGTTAATAGGTAGCTAGTTAATTGGAAGTTGGTTTGACAAGGCAAGGTAGGTGGGTTGAAGCGGAGGTTGGTTAAAATGTGGCTCGTTAAGAAGGAGTCTACTGTATAGCTTATCATTCATGCATACATTACATTTGCATGGGCAAGACTCTTTGCCGACTGATTGACTAGGTCCATGTCAGTTGAGAGGTAGCAGCTAGGGTCTCATGCCCTAGGCAGAGGCAGAGGCCTCGTAAACCTGAAACACCCAAAATGGCAAAGAATCCCTTACAAAATATTACATCACTGATGGACTTAGTACTCTCAGTGTCTTGTTTATGTTAATGTAGTGTTACAATATATTATTGAAATAATAAAGTAACTGGTTTATTATTATGTTTTAATATTGTATTTATTTGTTTCACTTTTGTAATACTAAACACATATCCTATTTGTCGCAAAACTATTGTTATACATATTAAGACATTTTACTTCTATTACTGTTATAAATCTGAATTAGGAAGGTTTTTCCTATGGTTATGGGGTTTACAATTTGAATTTATGTACTGTATGTTTGATCTATTTTGAGGAATAATACTCATTTTCTTTTTCATGTGAAGATCGTTGTACTTTTTTAAAGATTTCTTTGCTTACACTAGAAGTATGAGTTTATGTTTTCTTTTACAAGACATTTTCAACCATTTGCTAGTTTTGTAATAATAATGTTTTACTGTACAGTATCATGGGCATCATCACTTGGAAGCAATCATTTTGTTTAGGATTTTAATGAGAGTTTAGAGAAATTTACATGTTATACTGACTTATAGATTTTTGTATTAAACATAGTGCAATAAAACATTTGAACTATTCTCAAGCAGCTACCTTTTGTCTTACTCCAGTAATTTTAAGCTGGATCATTAATCATCATGATATTGTATAAATAATATACGCAATAATTTAGAAGAGCTTACAGTATATTTCTAAACTAGATGTAGTGGGCACTCCCTGTAGTCAATTTGAGCAAATCAGAAATAGAGAGCAGCCTAAATCACCATTTGCTTCCACTCATTTAAAGATTAGTAGAAATCATCAGTACCATAAAAACTGTATATTGTTAAGCCGCGTCCACACTGGCCGAACATTCGTGGGCAAAATTGTTCTGCGAACATAATAAATCAACAAACATTTCTAACAAACAGTTACTGAAAAGATGATTTACATAAGAAATAAATACCAACAATCAAACAACTGTTCGGTGAACATGTTCGGTCATTGCGGAAGCAGCTTTAAATGTAATTATTAAATAGGAAATCTCATTTGTAGTTGCTATAAGGCTGTCTTCAATGCGCACAGATTTTGGTTAATATTATAGTTAGGTTTTATCGAATGGTTGCTACCATTATGATGGATAATTTTTTCCTCAGTGAAGTGAAATATACTTAATGGGTTGCCATATGTAGGTAAATGTGCATGGCAGGGTGACTTAAAGGATAAATTGTGAAGTTAACCATAATGCAAAGTTTTACTGTAGTATTTTTCGGTTTCAACATTTTTTTTTAGCCCTTCCATCTTCACTTTCATTTACAAAATGTAGTGGCTTAAAACTAAGCAATAATTAGAATAAGTAATCTAAAACATTGTTGACTGAGACCAAGCCTTATAAAAATATTGTTAAGAAACTTAACTGTAAAACTGAAGTATTTATTATTTATATTTTTTACTAAAAATGAAACAATCATATCCTTTAACATAGTTGGAGATTTTTAATTTTATTTTCAGGCCACCTGTGGGAAAAGTGTTAATATATTACTTTGCTGCATAGGTACTGCCGAAGGTCTCTGCACGTGAAATATCAGTGCTGTTTGGTTACAAGCCAATGTAAATATTCCGTCTAAAATTGTCTTTAATAAGATAATATAAAAACAGTAGTAACAAAAAATATTATCGTCATCTATATAATAATAGGCAAGTATGTTTCTTTACCTCCGGTTTTCTCATGTGAGCATAGTAGGGGAAATCCGCTCATAACATTAGAAAGGTAGTGCCCTGTAGATGAGCAAATACCCATTTTAATTCACATTGATCACTAGGGCTATGCCCTAAAGGCCTTCAAAGTTTTAATGTTAATCTTATGAATGAAAAATTATTAGACAGCTGTTGTAACAACAAATGCTATCAAAACAGGAAGAACAGATGTTTTAGGTGAAAAATTTTAAAACTAATTATTTTGGTCAGATTGAATTTTTTGTCAAATTTTGATCAGTACCAGGTTAACCGTGCCTTGCTCGTTGGTTTTGATTAACTTTTGTTATAGTGTCATCAAGCTATTAAATCTACACCATACTCTTCACAGATAACAGCTGTTAAAAAAACTGCTTAAAATTATAGTTCCTTTATTTTTGTTTACTTTTAGTTGTTATTTCGTTGCCAAAATAGCAACCCATAAGACCAATGTTAAAAATTACGATTTTTAAACTTAAATTTAGACCAAATTTGATTTTTCCTGGGATTGAGGCCGTTTCTAAACTTATTTTTGGGCAAAAACACTCTTAAATGCAAAGTTTAAGCAAAATCTATCCGCTAAATTTTGAGATCGTGGAACACACATCCTTCAGACATTGCTCGCATTATAGCGTAGGATTGGGCAATATTAACACGTTCACTGCTGAATATACCTGCAATAGTGATTAGCATATGCTAAAATTATTTTTTTATGTTTTTACTCAGCATTGGATGTCTTTTGATGGAAAACAGTGCAGAAACGCCATTTGGATCAATAAAAATGGCATTTACGGCCTTTTATTTTCGCGTACACGATCGTGTACGCCCGCATCTGGCGACGCCTTTTTGCCGAACGGCGCACTTTTATTGGTCAAATATGTAAAAAAAACTCATTTATATAAATCAAAAACACATTTATATGATTTTACATGATAAAAATACTACACTAACATAAAAATATACTATTTACAACCCCGCCAGCCCACCCTGATGTCTTTCGTTCAGTATGCCAAAAATCACAAAATCAGGGTCCTCATCCTCTGACTCGCCGTCGGTCTCGTAGGGTAGCTCATCCAGATCTTGTTCTTGGGGGTTATTTTAACTGTCCGAATCATATTCTTGCACTAAACCACTAGGACTGGGAAGTAGATCCATTTTTATAACCTAACAAAACACTATTTACTATTTACAAATATACAATGTTTACACGAACATATGTTTCCACAGAAACGCACAAATTAAAAACTAACACCGCCAAAAATGAAAGAAAAGTACCTCCCCACGAGCGCGATAGCAACCACTTACATCGGGAAAGTGCTGGCAGCACACTGACGTATCTAAGCAACAATGAAATTGCGGCAACGATCGTGTACGCGCTCACCCGGGTAATGGCGGGCGCGGCAACGATCGTTGCCGCGCGCACAGAACGTGTTAATAAACGGTTGAAACATTACTTCACCAATAACTATTGAACCGAACTTATAATTTATGTGTCAAACCGAATGGAATGATGCATAGATTTGCATGATTTCCTTCATACTCACAATCTTTCTTAGGGTGGAACCCTCTAGCCCTTCAAATGTTCGGGTCAAAGACTAAAATGGCCCTTATTTTAACTACAAATGAGCAAAGCGAACAATCTCAGCTTTCTAGTTTTTCAAGATAACAGAACAAATGCACAATTTTAGTGGTTTCAAGCCCTCTGATGATGATTATTGCTGGTGATGACACCGACTCAGGCTCAGAGATCTTTGACGACACTTATAAAGATGAATGATGATATTTTCGTGTAAACATTTATAATCTTTCAGGTCATTTTAGTTAGGCCATGTTTTTCAATCAATCAAGTACAGTGTACCGGTAGTAGGAAAAATATTTTTTGTATGATAAGAGATTCCTAATAAGAAGACCAAATATTATTTTATTTGAGATTTACCATTTCAAATGTGTTTGAGACACTTAATTTCACCCCAAAACACAAAATCATGACTATGATTTTTAATGAATAGATTATAACTATTTTACATGAACATGATTCATTTCCATAACACCTAACAAGTAAAAAACAAAAACTTGTTTACTTGACATGAATAATGCTCAGTGTATGTAAAATATTTTTTTCAACTCAAAAGATTTTTGACTCTAGAGAGACCTTCTGGCAAACAATATTTTATGATTTCGATGTTCTTGAATAGTAACATCATCCGTCAGGTAAAAATCATCTTTACAAATCATTTTAAAACCAATTGTCTACCAGATTTCTACTCCTGAGTTTGGTAAGATTTAATTAAACAGAAAAAAGGATAAATAACCAAACAATTGTTGAAGTTTTACATTTAAGGTTGTCTCAAAACATATATGTATATATTAACTCATAGATTCATTAGGTTTATACAATGTTTTATATTTCTTCATACAGTAATTTCATTGTTAAAATGACCATTTTGGACATAGAACGGTACATTCCATGACAATATTCTGGTACACCACACTAATGGTTAACATTATACAGATGAATAATAGCCTTAGGCCTTAGAGCATATCATAGTACATATCATCTGTTGATGAATTAGTTTCATATACAAACTCTTGTGTAAAGCAAATTATAACATATTTTAACTCTTTACATAGTGTATAACAATATTTGTTAACTTACAATCATAAATTTGTAATAGAAATTTTTACATGAAAATTTATTTAGTTGAGAAAAAACTCAACTTACTTTGTAATTTTAATATTTTTGTTTTTCAAGTAAAATTGACATAGTAAGTACTAAAGAAAATGCCTACTTTATTCTCATGCTAATATTGAATCTTATAATTGTAAGTATCTGGCCTTTTTATATATTTTACCTACTTGCTCCAATTTCTCATGCAAACACAAAAATAAAAGATAGTAGAGTATCAACATTGATTATATATCACATAAATAGACTTCAAAAGATCTTCATTCAAATATACTCAATGTCTACAAGAATGGTGTAATACATGTTACACAAGTTAGAGAACAAAAGGAAGAAGAGCATTTAAAGCAGCAAGAAACTCAATTAATAGAACCTTGAATAACCGTCACTCTCTGTTATCGGTGCACATGCTGGTACTTTTAATGTTTTAATGTCTTAATTGACACCAAGCAAAATTTTATGCACAATTGTGGTTAAACGTGAAGTAAATAAATAACCTTGAATTAATATGAATATGTATTTTCCACTTTTACAATATTTGACTTCTTCAACTGCCTTTTAAATCAAGCTTAATATACAGGTTTAAAACAAAGTTTCGGTTATCTGTCTCTTTGATTAACTGTCATTGTTTAAGTTCCGAGGGTTCTACTGTATTATGAGCAGTTATTGCGGTTGTAGTGATTTTATTTCTCATACAAAGCCTTTTTTTATGTTAATATTTAGACCAGAGACATGATCAGTTGATGTTCGATCATGCTAGAGCCCTGAGTCACTGCAATCGATGATTTAACTTTCAGCTGGTTTTACAGTGTTAAAGAAACACATCATGACTACATGAACTGTATCTTCATTTTTCAGATGAGGTTTAGAAGAGTGGAAAACATAATTACCTGTCATACTTGTCTTGAATCTTCCCCCACGAATCAATTTTTAAAATTGACAATGAAGAATGAGAAGTCTATTCCTGTAGGGTATGTTGTCAGTGGTATTAGACCCCCAAAAAACGATTTTGTAAGAAACCTTACTACAAGTTGTGATGTAATAAAATATGTAAACGATTGATAGCTGTAATTAACCCGTTAACTTCATTTGACCTTACTTGTATTTGAAATGTTTTAAGTATTAAATACTTTTATATGTTAGTTTTGCTTATGGCCTTTTGCATAAAGGTGCACAGTTAAAAACTGAATTTTCATAGTGGCTTTGTATATACATTTTGTAGCATATTCTTACTATTGTATAGAGTAAGTTTTACTGGTGATCGCATCTTTAATAAATATTTTAAAATGCTTTTATAAAATGTAATGTAAACCCTTTTTCTGTATGAGTTTAAGTTGTTGAAAAATTTTTTAACTAAGGCTACTAAAAAGGGGCAAAATGAATCAGTTAATTTTTTTTTATTCTATCATTCGCTGAGTTCAATCTCAGGAACCTGACTACAAATTATTTGAATATTTTAACACTTAAACACATGTGCTTTAAACGTTTTTAGTTGTAAACTTTTTTGTAGTTACAAACTATGTGTTTTCTTTAAAAATTATTTATTAAAATTATGATAACAATAGTTTTTTTCTCTGTAAAATACAGAAAAAGGGTGGTTAACTGCAAATCCTCCGCTTTGCCATCCCTTGGCAATCACTGCCATAGCTAGAAGTCAGTGCCTTTATTATAGACTAGGCCTAACTATTGCCTCGGAACAGCTTAGCCTAAGAGATTACTTCATAGCTCAACGAGTCACACCAACTTATTGGTCTAAAACACCAACCCAGCATCACCTTCTCATTGTGATCGTTAAGTCTGTTGTTTCATAAAACAACAATTTATCGTCGCTTAAGAAACAACACCGCCTAAGTGACAAGAAGCAACCTTTTCAGGAGAGCCAAAAAACCTCGCGAATTACATAGATGGTGTTGTATTACATGAAGAGTATGAGTAGGAACTCGACATGCATCAACTAAACACTTTAAGCTGTAAATTTGACCTTAAAAATGTTTGTTTTATAACCAAGACAATAATTAACACTAGCTATGATCTTTTAAAAATCAATGGAAATCAATAAAAATATCAAATAAGTTTCACCTTACGCAGAGTGACATCCCCCCCTCGTTGACTACCATGCGAGAACTGAAGGATATCGGCGGTGTTACAAAAATGGTATAGCAGCATATTCTGCTGGATTTTTGCTAAACTACATGGTAAGGACGAGCAAAATTCATCTGTTTCCATGGAGATACAAAACCTTACTTTTGCCAAAAATGCCACTTGGGCAGTGTTTTTTCTTAAGAGACAATGTTACTAGGAAAATACTCGCATTGAATCACCCATGCCTTGGGTTATTTACAATCGACAGGGTAATACACAGTGTTTTCACACATTAACAATTTGAGGAATATGAGTTTCGGTGTGAGATAATGTATAAGTATTTCCTAACCAATGTCAGAAACCATATTTTGATATAGACCAATGGAACAATCATGTTTGCACTTATTTGAAAAACTTATGATCAATCTGTTAGTGATTCCTAATAAACATTTTCTGAGCATGTAATATGGTTTCATTTTTCCTACCTCAATTATTTAGTTTATCATTATCGATTTTTTAAAGTAATTACAGTAATCTACATTAACCTGAAATAATAATTATGCGTATTAGTTCATACAAAACATTAACAATTTCAAGAACCCGTATAAGAACAGTGTAGAAAGCGTAATACAAACATAAACTTTAATAATAAGTTTAATGTGTTTTTCTACTCAGATTCAAACCATGCTAGGAACAAAAGGAATCACATCATTAATTTTTTCTTGAAAGATCTTGACATGAGCAAGTAATCTAGTCTAACTGCATCTTTTGACCTTCTTTGTGTTCCTAAACAAGTCACTCGGAGTTTAGAAAAATTGCATTACTGAAGAGCTTTTGATCAAAACATCCTTCAAACACATTTTTTACAATTTTTATTTTTGAGAAAAAATCTCGTAAAATAATGGGTTCAAAGAATTATAAACGGTAAGTGTAGACTCAATTAAAATTACTGAAACGACCTGATTGAGAGTACAGATTGGACAATATTGCGGACCAATCATGATAAACATTGGATCCTCACATAATTTTTTCAATGAGGTTTGTCATCATTGTAACAACTGATAATCAAATTAAGCTTTGGCTCGAGCTTCTTCCAAGGATATCTTGATTAATTGACAGAGAACTGTTTTAGTTCAACCTGGAAAGTTTGGATAGACAAACTTTCGTTACATTAGCTATGGTGATTAACATTTATTTATTTATTTATTTATTTATTTATTTAAGATCTAATTGCCATACAAATTGATTTATATGGTTAGATCATATAAATGTACAATGTAAACAATTTTAAACTTATACTTCAAACTAACTTAATATAATAAAAATCTTCATCTTCTTTCAAAAAAATCTTCAATTTTGTAATAGCATTTTTGTATCAGGTCTTCTTTCAAAGTCTTCTTAAAAGTTGTATTACTCTTAATTTCTCTGAGTTTTTCTGGTAGTTTATTATAAATTTTGACCATCATAAAGTTTGGACCCTTTTGGTAAAAAGTTGTGTTGCATGTAGGGGTGTTTATAAGTTTCTTGGTTCTTGTGTCGTAATTATGAGTTTCCATTCTTTGTTTAAATTTTGATATATTATTGTGAATAAAACAAGCAGATTGTAATATGTAAAGAGAAGGAAGTGTTAAAATTTTGTGACTTTGAAACAATGGGCGACAGGAATTTGTTCTTGGAATGTTAAAAATTGATCGTAAAGCTCTTTTTTGTAATTTAAAAACTCTTTTTGCATCACTGCTTGTTCCCCAGAATATTATGCCATAAGCAATGTGTGACTGTATATAAGCATGAAATATTAATTTTGTAATGTTAGCTCTGCAACATTTTGACAGGATTTTTATCATGAAGATGCCGCTGCTAATTTTTTTACAAACATCATTTATATGTGGAGTCCAAGACAAGTCACTTGTTATTTTCAGGCCAAGAAATTTAGTTTCATCACTTGTAGTTATATAAGCATCTTCTAACATTAAATATGGATTTGAAATTTTGGTTCTATCTTTATTAAATGACATAAATTTTGTTTTATTGTTATTCACTTTTAAATTATTATCATTGAACCACTGTATAATATTTGAAACTTGTATAAAATTTGATATGTCCAGATCTATATTTTTCATATTTGCGTTATAATATGTAGTATCATCTGCGAATAATATAATTTTACCTTCATTAGGAATATCTGCCAATTGATTTATGTATAATATAAAAAACAAAGGTCCAAGAACTGTTCCTTGTGGTACCCCTACATTCACTGTTGATAATTCTGAAGTTGATGTTGACTTTATTGGATAATCATTCTTCCTTATTTCAGTATAAATTTGTCTGTTGGTTAAAAATGATTCAATCCAATTTAGTGCTTTGTCACTTATTCCGTACATTAATAATTTATTCAGGAGAGATTTGTGGTTTACACTGTCAAACGCCTTTGAAACATCTAAAAACACTGCAGAAGAAGGTGTATTTTGGTCAAGATTTCTTGTGACAAATGAAATTAGTTCATAAATTGCATCTGTGGTGTTTCTTTCTTTCATAAATCCAAATTGTTGATTTGAAATAACAGCAAAATAATCTAAATAATTTATCATTTGTTCATAAACAATTTTTTCTAGAATCTTTGAAAATACTGAAGTCAATGTAATTGGACGTAAGTTATTTATATTAAATTTTTCTTTTTTATTTTTTATAATTGGAATAATTTTGCATATTTTCAGTCTTTCTGGAAACATTCCAGTTGAAAACGAGTTATTTATAATAAATTGTAATGGGGTTGCAATAAAGCAGGCACTATGTTTAACTATAAATGATGGAACATTATCCGGACCACTTGATGAGGAATTTTTTAGTTGAGATATCACTGCTTTGATATCTCTCTCATTAATTTTGCAAAACTGAAATAGAGAATAGTATTTGTCTCGCATACATCCTTTCAACAGGCTAGGTTCCTTAGAATTGTTCATCATATTTAATATAATAGACGAAAAGTATTCATTTACCTTATTAGCAATAATTTTTGGATCACTGATTTTTTGCCCATCTTCTAAAATTAAGTCTTCATAATCATCCCTTTCATTATTTCCCACCTCAGATTTTATTATATTCCATAACTTCTTAGATTTATTTAGGTTGTTCTTAATTTGATTTGAATAATAATTTTCTTTTGCTGATTTCACAACTTGATTATAAATTTGTTGGTATCTCTTTAAGTGGTTTCCAAAATCTTCAGATTTGTTGTCTCTTCTTCTAAAGTAGAGTTTCTTAAGATTTTCCCTAGATATTAAAATTCCTTTAGTAAGCCAAGGCGTAAATCTTTTTGCATTTATTCTTTTTTTGAAAAGAGGGAAATTTGTGTTAAAATATTTCAAAAATATATCATGAAATTTATTAAACTGGTCTTGTACCGAATTGGCTTTGTAAACTTCATGCCACAATTCATTAGCAAGGTCCATTTTAAAATTTTGAATGTTTAAATCACTAAAATTTCGTATCCAAATGTATTTTGAGTTTTTGCAGATTTTATCAATAGACGATTTAATTATTACAGTAATGGACTGCCCATAGTGATCAGATATAGCAGAGATAATTACACTTAAATCTTTAATTTCTGAAATTTTGTAATTTGTAGCGATATTATCTATACAGGACTCTGAATATGTTGTCACCCTTGTGGGAATATTAACAGTTAACTCCATCCCATATGACTGAAATAAGTTTTTCAGTTCTACAGAGACTTTATCATCTTTGTGTAATGTATTTATGTTGTAATCACCACACATAACACATTTATGAGTTTTTGAAAACAAAGTCTGAAGTAAGCACAAATCCAATCCTTTGAAAAATAAATCTAATTTACCACAAGGTGATCTATATGTGCACAAAATGTTAATGATTTGTTTTCCGTTAGTTATCTTAATGCCACAAACTTCAAAATCTTTCTCAATGCATATTTTGTCAAAATTTAGATTTTGTACTTTGTAACAGTTTTTTACAAAAATGCAAACCCCACCAAATTTTGATATCTTTCTACAGTAAAATGAACCTAAATAATAACCAGGAATAATTATTTTACTAATTTCACTATCTTTTAGGGCGTGATCAGTTACACACAAAATATCAGGATTTTCTTCTTCAAGGAATATTTCAAGTTGTGAAATTTTATTTGAAATGGTTTGTACATTTTGATGAAGAATTTTCAGATCATATATCCCTTTTTTACTAGGCTTCTCAAATCTTAATTTATTAGTTCTTACTAAATTTTCATGTGGTTCTGTAGACTTTCCCCTAAAAAATTAGTTTTATTTCTGAAAACAAAGCACTTTTGAACCATGTGAAAGGGATTTGGTCTTATCTGTAAATTGTCTATTTGCGAATAACCCGATTTATCTTTTATACACCTTTGATGTTTTCTTGTTATAGTGTACGTTTCCTGGCTGTATTTTTCATTATAGGGAGTCAAAACTTGCCTAGTTTCAAAATTTAAGTTTTTACTGATTGTTGTTATAACAGGTATCATATTTATTGAACTGTTACATATAATATTCGGAATGTTGTTTGTTAATAACTTTGTAAATAAAAATTTTCCAATTAAATTTAAATGAAGACCATGTATGGTGTAATGCTCTCTATTAAGACCAGATAATGACACTAATTTAGAATGCTTATATTTCATAGTTAATGCCTTTAATTTTTGATTTATGATTTTGATTCTTCTATTGAAGTGAACTTTGTCATATCGAAATGGTATAGTACAAATTATAACATTTGTGTCTGGAGTATTTATCAGAGTTTGTTCAAAAGTTTTAATTAATTCACTTTCATTTATCTCCATATCGACATCATTAGTTCCTCCAATAACAATTACATAGTCTTCTTTACCCATATCTTTTGCTATATTTCTTGAATTCTCAACTATATTTTTTAATCTTCCGTTAGGTTTCATCTCAATGGTAACATCATAAGAATATTTTAGCCTCTTTTGAAGGAGTGTGTTTATATTCCTACCGTGGCTGTCAGAAAATATTTTGATTTTAGGAGCTGTTTTCCTACTGATGTTTTGTCTATTGTCATTCCTTGGAAGATTTTCTGTACTTCTTAAATTGTTAGGTTCTCTTTTTGTATTATCATTGTGCCTACTAGTTTTCTTATTTCTTGTTATATTTAGACCATCATCTTCTTTATTTATGTTATTAACTTTATCCACTAATATGATTTCTTTCACTGAAGTTTTACATACATTTTCAATGCTGGCCACAGATCTTTCACAAGGTGGTTGTTGATAATATATTTTACTTTTTGGCAAAACTATTGGTTCAGACTCTATTTCTTCAGTTTGTGTTATTGATAAATCTTCGCCAAAAATTTTGAGTGGGGAAAACCTATTTTTATTTACAATTGCATCATTTACCTTGGTTTCAATAGACTTTTGTTTTGATTTTTTCAAAGTAATTTTGTTACTTTTTCTCTTATTGAATAATTCAAAGGTGTTTGATGTTTTATTCATTGATCTCAAGCAATGCTGCTTTATTTCATTTCCGCTAGACAGATTTACTCCATTTATTGCTTCTTGATTTTGGGAAGTTTCACTACATTCATCCATATGTTTATGCAGCCCAGTATCATGAAATGTGTTTTTAAAGGTTCCCAATAATTCTGTTAAAACATCTTCGTGTATTACACTATCAATAATATGTTTCAAATTAAGAAGCATGTGTAGCCCACACTCAAAGTTGGATGTCTGTCTAAGGCATTTTAGCTCTACAAAATTACATTCGTTCATTTGATCCAATTTGTTAATTAGTTGTTTCGCACAGTTCATATTGAGACCTGGAATACTATCTAAGTGAAAAAATATTTTATTAAGTTTATTAAATAGAAGTAAACTCCAGTGATTTCCTGTAGATTCAATGTTAGAACAATTGTTGATAGCAAAGAAGACCAGATTCATGTCACCATAAGATAGACCACTTAATGTTTCCTGAATTATTTGCTGATTTGGTTCTAATCTTAATATTGTTGACGTGCTTGGACCTACTAGTAGTATATCGTTTCGGATTGTAGCAATATGGTCACTAAAACAATTAAAATATGCTTGAATATGAGCATCCTCTAACCATAAATCACTATTGGGAATATTTACAGTGGCATTGTTTTTAATTTTAATGGTGTTAACATATTGGTTTTGCAGAATTTTAATGTTGTACTCAATTCTTTCTTTTTCTTTTAATAGGACCTCTAACTCTGTCATACGGGTGGTATTGCCTTTATTCACTTCAGTGTAATATTGTTTCTCCGTTTGTGAGTAGTTTCCCATTTTTTTAAGAACACCAGTCTGCATCCTTGTATTCATTTTTAACTTGATTGAGCTATGATATTTATGTTTTGTTTATGCAAATTATCAGATGTTGGAATAAATAGTATAAATATAATTTAATTTTAGGTTAGATTTCCAATTCAATATATTTTCTGGGTTATTATTTTAAGTTTAAAATATTCATAAAGAATGTATAAGTATGTCAAATAAAATTTTAAATCCTATGATACCTAATATAACTACTACTTACTGAGTAAAGAAAATTTTATAATATTATCTGTTAAAATGAGAGGCACAAATTTTTGCTTTCAAATCACTTGCAATCAGCTGCAAAATCAATTTAACATTTGAAAGTTGTTTTGGATTCAAAATAGTATAGTACTTATATAGAAAATTCTCATTCATAGACTATTAAATGTTTTGTCCTGAAAATGCCTTAAAAGCATAATTTGAGATGAGATGATACCGTGGGAATATTACTGTACACGATGGATTATTTGTAAATTGTAATTTCCCCGTACTTGTGATAATAGTTTATCTTAAGTGGCCCTGATTTCAGTTGTTTTACCCCACAAGTGTTAGTTCAAGATATCCCCATAGTAGGTCACGTGATTAAAGCTCATTAGGTGAAACTATGGGATCAGTACGGATAAGGTAAGAAAGCTAATGATTTTTTATTGTTTGATTTACATAAATTTTGTTAAAAGTGTAACAGTTGGTCATTGAGATGTGTCGTTTTGCTGTACATGGATTGAGTAGAGAACTAGGGTTTTTAATTTATTGGTTTCAAATTGTAAAATTATTTTATGGTTTGGTAGTAATGCGACATAATCAACATATGGTTCGAAACACATCATCGTATAAACACAAAATATGTGTAATGAACAGCCTTGAGTTACCAAATAAATTTATTGTAAGTATAAGGATTTCATGCAGTCCTAAGATTTCAGATTTAGTGCAATAAACAGATAAGTAAACAATGAGGACAACCAACCATTTCAAAAGTTAAGGTATATTCAATTCAATTCAAATTCAATTCAATTCAAAATCCTTTATTCACAAATATTTTTGTTATACAGTATTACAATTCCCCAAGTGCAAAACGCACGCGTGGGGTGTAAAAATTTTTTATACATTTTTACATTTCACAAAATTTTTTAATCAGTAGCAGTCTATTATCTTCTTCTCTTTTATTTATTTATTATTTTTTTTTTCTTCTTGAGGTACTCTAAATCATAGCAAAAATCACAACTTATTATTAAAAATGTGACATACATATTAAAATTAACAACAAAAAGTTTTAACAATGAACAAATAAATATTTCTGAGTTAATAACAATAATATAATATATCCAGATCAACATGCAAATAAATATCAAATACACCAAAACATAACAATATACTTCCAATCTGCACACTATCCTGCATTTGTTATCAGTGCTCTTATCTTACTCCTAACTGAGATAAAAGAAAGGCAGTCTTCCATTATCCCCACCAAACTAACAGAATACCTATTGAATAATGATGGCCCTGCAAAACAAAATTGATTTCTACTCATTTGTTTACTATAATTAGGGACTACCAATTCAAACCTTTTAGACAATCTTGTGTGACGAGGAAACTTTTTTATTTCAAACAGTTCCATATTACGAATGCAAAAAATGACAGTTGAAAACCTATACAATTGATCAAAGTTAAAAATACTATACTCTCCAAAAAGATGAGTTACTGAATCAAATTTTTTAAGTTTTGCTATATTTCTAACTGCGAATCTTTGGGTGTTTACAATGGGACTCAGAATTGAAGGATACGTTCCCCCCCCAAATCATAATTCCATATTTCAGAGTTGCTTCAAACCAAGTTACATACAATCTTTTCAAACATTCATGGTTTACATAACCCCTTAAGCAGTACAATAAATAATTTATTTTTCTAAGTTTTAAATTTAAATATTCAATATGAAAGTTCCATTTAAGTTTACAATCGATAATTAATCCTAAATATTTCACTTTGTCAACTAACTCAACTTCCCCACATTTACATTCATATAAACATGTATGCATATGGCACTTTAAACTTAAGCAATTTAAATCTATTTCTTTCTGTGAAAATACTATAGCTTTTGTCTTATCAATATTTACCAATAACTTATTTTTAATTAACCATTCAGAGATCATATCAAGGTCACTCTGAAGGTAAGCATTTACTTCATGCAGGGTTGTCGCTAAGCATATAATTGCTGTATCATCAGCAAATGCATATATGTTTGAATTCAAAGGTAAGAATAGCAAGTCATTAACGTAAATTACAAAACTTAAAGGTCCAAGCACCCCCCCTTGAGCAATTCCATGGATTTGATTTAATTCTACACTGTGAGTACTCCCAATTTTCACAACTTGTTTTCTATTTTTTGAAAAAGAATACAACCAGTCAAGAAGCTGCCCCTTGATGCCATATAATTTAAATTTGTACATCAAAATATCAACATCCACTAAATCAAAGGCACGTGCTAAATCTAAGTACACCCCAACACAATGCTGATCACTTTCGACTCTACTTACAACATCTGAAATATGCTCACTAAGTGCTTTATCAGTACCTCTACCTGGAATGAATCCAAACTGGAAAGGGGAAAATAAATTAAGGTTGTTAAAATAGTTGATGATGTTATCTTTAACATGAATCTCAATGATCTTAGATAGTGTTGACAATAAAGATATTGGGCGGTAATTTGACATCAAACACTTATCATTAGCTTTATACACTGGTACAATAATGGCAGTTTTCAATTTATCTGGAAAAATTCCATACTGAAGTGATAAGTTGTAAATGTAATGCAATATTGGAACAAAAATTTCAATGTTATCCTCGATTGTTTTTATATTTATCCCATCAATAAGTATACTAATACCAATATCAATATAAAAATACTAATATCAAAGTATACTAATACTTATACTAAAACGGTTCATAGGTTTCTTTTTTTTACGATGTACTTTGACTTCAGTTTACACTTAAAATAATACACAGCTAACAGCAAAACCAATGGTTAGCGAAGTCCTTATGAAATTTCTTGTTGTGCTTAAAATGATTGGATGAAGTACAAATAAGAAAAGCTCAGAGGTACCGAAACATGAATATGGCAGAAGTGTATGACGTGATTGACATTTTAAGTTTAGCTGTTATGCCTGCTGAGTATCTTAAGGTACTTCCACACCGAACGCGCAGAGCTGCGCCGCGCTGCGCAAAACATGTGCGCACCGAGTGGCGCACTTTTTGTGGACGGCGAACCGCGCAGCTTCGCGCACTCGCGAACATCCACGAACACGATCCGACTGATGGCAGTATTTTGACGAACATCTTTGAAGTTTGTTCGCCCTTGCGCGCTCAGTGTGGACGGGCATTTGCTCAGTTGTGTCTGCGCGTCGTTTCGGCTCGAACTGTCACTACCTGTGTTTGATCAAAATGGCTTTTGAATGGAGTCGTGAGAGCATCGAGACTCTGGTGAAAGCATATCGAGTTCAAAGTGAGTTATGGGACCCAAAAGACAACAATTACCATATTCAAAATAAATAATAACTAGTCTACCCGAATGTCTAGTCCTAGTCCTTCAACTAAACTTTCATTGCAACAAGTATACAATCCACCTGCCAACAACCCTTTACAAACATTTTATATAAATGCCTTTGTGGATAACAATTCAGAAGTTTTAACTACTCTGCAATGGCTAGTCTTTAAAATGACAATGAACAATAATTCTCTATTAAACATTTTTTAATAAAATAGGACCCTTTACAGATTATCTTTTGGGGGAATTTTGATATTTGTTATTTATATCCATGCCTTTGGTTTTCATTTATTTTCTATTTAAATTTGTTTTTCAATAAATAATTTTGATAGGCCTAATGCTTATGTATTTTTCAACAATCATTAAAAGAATAAAATAAAATATTAAAATATTAATACATGGTGGTGGCCCAATGACGACGTGGTTTTCTCCTTCTTTTTAACAGATCATTATAAATAACAATAAAAACCGAAGCAGCCTTGGCCGGGTCCATTTTCTACATCGGTGTGATTGTGTGGCCCGCGCAACACGGATCACAGCCGAGTAACTACGAACATAGCGCTCTGTTCCGTGCAGATTTGCGCAGTTTCGCGCAGCGCAATATGCTTTGCGCAGCGCGTTGCAGAGCGGCGCAGCACGGCGCGCTCGGTGTGGAAGTACCTTTAGAGCGTGAGAGAGAGCGGATCGAGACAGGTGTTACACTGTGGTGGAGCTGTGGTGGAGTTTAAGGAGCAGGGAGGGCAGCTGACAAGGAGAAGAGAAGGGCCTGGTGATGGTGGTGCCCTCTTGTGGAAAATCTTAGAACTGCAAATGTAGAAATGTGTGCTGTATAGTAGACACCCAATTCGCATTTGTTTATTGGTTTTCTCTAGTCTTTCCTGCTTTGTGGGTAAAGACTCTAGATACTAATATTAAAACTAATAAACTTATTTTTGGAGACTAAAATACTTTTTATACAGTCTTAATTATAAGTTAAAAAATACTTAATAAATAAGTGTTTTACTTTATGGATTGGTGTTACTTTTACATATGGATTGGCCAGTAAAGAAAATATTTGATTAATTCAAAGGAAATTGATACCTTTTTAACACTATACAGTGTGATACCATAGCAATAAAAAAATGTGAAGTGCAGTTTTTAAATATATTTTTGTTTTTTACATAAGTAAGAAATAACCATGGCGCAAAGAAAAAGAGATGTATACGATGCCAGCTGGTACAATGTAAATTAACTCTTCACTAGTGCTTTTGACAAACATTTTTCATATGGATGTTATTTAAAATTTTGTGAATACATTGGCATTTATTTTATTGCTTAATATATTGGATGAAATAAAGTGATTATGGAATGAAATATTTTTGTGAATAAAATGATTTCTTTAATTTTCTAGCAATACATTTAAACTCATACTCCTGGTAACAGTGATTATCTTGCTGAAATTTACTACAATGATTAGAAATCCAGTGGACTTCAATGATGGTGGATTTATTTCAGTTCGCAATCTCTCAGAAAAGGTACTGTATTGCAAAATGGTTAAATGTGTTTCAAAACATTGTATTTTGTGAGTGAGTCCAAATCTGTCCAAAGTCAAATATCAAAAATTTTAAACTTATAGGAAGTTACTGTTTTTAATAAAATCATTCGTAACAAAAATCAACACATCATATTGAATGATCCAGCTCTGGTATGGACTAGCTTTAAAACATAATCATATTCAGTTCAGGGCCGATGTTGTAAATGGGCCCCGTGGGTCCGGGCCCAGGGGCGCAAGGGCCAAGGGGCGCAAGAGCCAAAGGGCTTTCTTAGGAAAATGAACACAATAAAAATAGTTCTGTCATTGTTTCATTTTGTTGTTATGTTACGAATGTGCGTCTCAAATCGTCAAATGCCTATGGCATTGGGTTTGTTTATTAGGTGATTCATATCCTCGGGAGAGGAGGGGGGAGGGGTGGAAGCTGGGGGCGTAAACATCTCTCGGGCCCATAGCGTGTCACATACAAACCGCGGGCTTGATTCAGTTTACTTAATTTCTTCGTCAATAATGAAAACTTTAAGAAGGAAACTAAACTTCTCCTAACTATATCTCAAACTACTCTTTTAAATTGTTATAGTTGCTTTAAATCTGTTTGTATTAAAACAACAATAAATGATTAAATAGGGATGTTATAAATAAGAAATATTTTCAGAATGGGAATAGCACAGCTCTGGATAGAAAGACCAAACCTTGATCCATATGATTTTGTTTTTTCAAATCAAACTGGGCCAGTTACTGTACATTGTGTGATATTAAAGTGGGTATTAAATATATGATATTAAAGCCCCCTGCAAACGTCGACAATAGTGGTGTCTAAAAGGGTACTGGCCACCAGTAGTGGCCGC
>CM061532.1:172500804-172565275 GCA_030545055.2 Neoaliturus tenellus
AACATGTAAATGTCTAAGGCCGGATTTCACCAAACTTTAAACCTCCGTTAGCGATGTTGTTAGCTCTAACCGACGAATTCAAAGTTAGCAGTTTTGTTAACCGTCGGTTAGCAACTAACCGAAGGTTAGTAGGTGCTGCTACAAGCGGAATTTGTAGTTACTTTTTGTTGTGTTTATATTTTGAAGAATCATATTATACAGGCATATCTATACAGTCGCGCCGTTCCGACATTAGACAAACGCGTGATTTGGATAAACGGAATTCTAAATAGATGTAAAAAAGCGTCCAACAAAGTCGCTCGTATAGACATGGCCATTAGAATCCTATGCATCCAGTCGATGCGCGTTTTTCCTGCGCGCCTAAAACACCCGTTATAGACGAGGTTTTTAGGGGGGCTTTCCCGAAACACGTTTATCTTATTTTTGTATCTACTGTAGTTTTATTATTAAACACGAGCCTATTATTTAAATTAAATAATAGGCTTTAAATAATTAAATAAATAATTATAACCTAAGCAATTAATAATAAAAAATATAGTCAACTTTGTTTAATGTTAAACTGATTTGTGGAAAGTGAAACGAAATCTAAAGAGCGCCAAGTTGATAGTTGATATCTCTGTTAATTTAGCTTAAAATTTATTCTCATCTTTATTTTGTATAAATACACTGATGATGCAAAGCAAAGATCGAACGCGAGAAGAAGAGCATAAAATTTTGCATTTGAAGAAAATGTTGGTGTTGATGACGAACTACAAGACTAAAAGGATACTGATCTTGACGATATTGATTTTATTACAATGTTTATGCTATCCAAGCGTTCGTTATTAACAATTCTTGAATCCATAGAAAATCAACTTGAATTTACCGTACTTCAGATAGGTCGGTAGTTTTGTGTTAAAACTTAACGATAAATCTTAAGTGTGTACAGGTTATTTAAATTAAAGTTATTTTAAAACTGTATATAATTTGAAAATAAGCAATTATTGATTCTTTTTTAGCGAGCCTATACCGTAACTTTATTTTTACATGCCAAATTAGAACAACGTTGTCAGAGTAGAAAGTAGGGCCTATACTGCAATAAAATTTTTAAGGTTTTTATTCTTGCTATATGATTTTCTCATATTTAAATACATTATTTTGGAAACAACCCTATCAGTCCCAAAAATAGGCTTCCACGGCCTACATTTGCCTACAATGATATGCCGCAATAACTAAATAATAAAAATATAATTTGCATGTAATATTGAAATCGAATGTGTAATAAAAAATAAAAAAACACCGAAACTACACTTACTGAATCGTCGGCTTCAGTGTAGAAAAGTTATTCTCCATACATTCCATACATGAAAAGGCACAAAATTCTGTTGAAAAACGTTCATATTCCTAAAATAAATGTTTTAATTGACCCCAAAAAGGTATAATAATGTGTCGTATATAACCCTATATCGCAATATGCATTTAAATTAAATACTGTACATTCATTATGGATACCATGTATTTTAAAAATCTAATTTATAAATAAAGGTAAGTGCAAATCCTTGACAAATATTGGCTAAAATCTTTTAACAGGGTAGGATCAGCAAACGCAGTTTAACGTAACAATTGTTCAGTGCTAACTGGAGTGCTAACCGGAGTTTACATTTTTGTAAACAAAGAACATATGATAAAGTTAAATATCACCAGACTACCATGTAAAAATATGCACTCAACAATACTTTCTTAACGCCAGTTTAACGTTCTTAACTGGCCAAATTTGGCCAGTTAACAATTTTAACGCTGGGTTAACACCACATTAACTATGTGTTGTTTCAATTACATTTTGGGCAAAAAACCACGTCTACTATTTTTTTTTTTTTTTAGTTTTTATAAAATATTGAGTAACAAGGTTCTATTGACAACAAATTGCGCTTTACTAACCATAAAAAGGATTTTATTGTAATATTTCCTTGAATAAAATTGATTTGAAAAGTTCATTGTGCATCACGAATTTATCGTAGTGCGTGCGGTTCTTGTGCAAGAGAGCCTATACAGTAATCGATTATGCAAAAGTAAAAATTTCAAACATCAAAATGATAACTAATATTACTTTTGAATACCGAAAATGGTGTGATTTTCAGGAATAGGAAGAATTCCTTTTCTTTAAATGTCCAGGTTGTCTGTAATTGAGCACTAGAAATGACTGACATTGTCTGTAGATGTCTGTAATAGTCCCTTGACTAACAAATTTTAACAATTGTTGCAATAAAGTATTATTCAAGGCTGGAAGTTACGGTGATGCTGTACTAATTGGTGATTCAGGCAACGTATGCAAAAAAATACCTTATGACTCCTCTGAATATCTGTGTAACACCAGCCGAACACCTTTACAACGAATCAAAGATTAGAACCCAAAATCCGGTATAAAGAATGTGTGGAGAGTTTGCATTTCCTCTAGTTTCGCGGCAAGAGCACCCGCGATCTCCCACCATTACGACGTAACTTCTGGTAGCTTATGTTCTTCCTTGTGCGTAAGTAGGCCTACAATGTGGGTAGGCCTTATGGCTTAAGATATATGGTCAAAATATATCGTAATGCAACCCTATATTACAAGGGGCACCTATAGTAAGGGGGCCCTGTACTATTTTTGTACAGTTTCATTCTTCGGAACCAGTATCCTAATAATAATTACGTTCAATATATTACTGTTTGTGATTAAAAACTAAATTCATATTAAGTACTTTTATTTGTCAATCCCGAATATCAAGAATGGGCGTGAGAATCATGCTACTCATTAATATTCAGGTTAAAATACCCACTATGTGAGGTCCCTGTCTCAAAATAGTGATAGTGATATTGAATGCTGTAAAATGAAACTGCCAAACAGGGAGATGATGAAAAAATGTAACGTTTTTATTTTCAAAGAAATTTGTGACAAAAACATGTGAACAAAACTATGTACTCTGAATATAATCATATAGTTAATATAATCAATATAATCATAAAAAATTAAAAACCAATATATCAAATAAATTAATATATTTGGTTCAATTTAATGAATTAAATTGAATCATCCCATCAGGTTTTCTTAGATGCTCTTTTAGATTTTCTGTTCTAAAGTTTTATTTTTCATTCTTAGCTACCTCTGGTTTAATTTTCTTCCTCTTACTTCTCTTTTAGAAGGATGGTTCTCTTTGTGATATTGTGCTCCTTCTTTGCATGTTCCGTTGTTACTTGGAGGGTGTTGATCCTTGTTTTTGCAACGGCAACGGCTTTACTCTCTTTGAGGACCGGCATCTTTCTGCTTGTAAGATGCCTGGTCCCAAGAGCAATTTTTCGAGCAATGGATTTGGGTCTTAATCAGACTTGCTGCTTCTTTTTGCAGGCAATTACTTCAATTCAAATTTAAATTCAAACGCCGCAGAGGTCGGCACGGCCGAGGCGGTGGAAAGAGCGAGTGGTCCGCAACAGCTGTACTATGAGTAGTTTAAATTGTTAGAGAGCATTAAGTTAGCCCTGATTTCACTATTATATGTCAAGTTATTCCGATGCTCCAAGGACTATCGAACTGTAACATGAGTATATGATGCACTCGAGTATTGTTTTGAAAGAAAATTTACATTAATTCAAAACCTATTCAAATCAGTTGCGGCGTGTAGGGCTCGTCCCTCTTCCTTTTCTTACGTTCAGATTCCTGCATGCTCATAAATAGGAAAACAAATTATGATATAAAGAATGAAAATATATTAAATAATATTTTATATAACATAAAACAATGAAAAAAATCCAGAAATATATAGAAAGGCACGATATTAATAATCAAACTTGCTATTGAATCGTCAATTGCAAATCAAAATATACTTCGAAGGTTATGTTTATATTTCTTATTAAAATTGTAATATTATATATGCAGCTGTTGCACTAGTATGCTTATATAAAGAAATCCCAAGTGGTTTATAGATTATCAAACTAGAATCATATGACTTTTGTTTCTCTGATAAAGTAAGGATATTGTAATCTTGTTTTCCGTTTGTTTTTAAACAGCGCATTCTGCCGGTCAACAGGCCTACAATTGGATAACCGACAGTTAAGAATTGTTTAACCGTCAGTTAGCGTTAACGGACGGTTAAGCTAAACCTCCGTTAAGAAAGTTTGGTGAAATCCGGCCTTAGACTAAGGCCTACCTCTAGAGAAGAAGTTATTGCAGTCATAGATTCATTTTCAAATAAATTTTCGAGTGGGTATGATGACATTCCAAAAACAGTTATTAAAGCCACAAAAATGGAACTAAGTGATGTGCTAGTACACATTATTAATTCGTCTTTTATCTCTGGAAGGTTCCCTGATCAATTGAAAGTATCCAAAATTATACCAATTCATAAAAAGAACGAGAAGGATGACCCCTCAAATTTTCGTCCCGTAGCTTTACTTCCCGTAATTTCCAAAATTTATGAGAAAATAGTCTATAATCAATTGGCAGAGTACTTAGAAAATTGCAATATTATTGATAACACCCAACATGGTTTTCGTACCGAGAAATCAGTCATTACTGCTGCAGTGAATTTTGTCGAATCGGTTATTGAGTCAGTTGATAAAGGGGAGGTTTGTATTGGTGTTTTCATGGATCTGACAAAAGCGTTTGACACTGTTCATCATACCACACTTTTAAACAAACTAGGAAATCTCAAAATTGACAAAAAATCTTTCAATTGGTTCCAGTCATACTTGACAGGAAGACGCCAATATGTTGAACTAAGTCACATGGAAAACAATAGAATTTACAAAGTTAAGTCAGACTTGAAATTAATAAAGAATGGCGTCCCTCAGGGGTCGGTTTTGGGCCCCCTCCTGTTTATATACTACATAAATGACTTTGCCAAATCTTTGACCAAAATTCCAAAAAACAATATTAGTCTCTATGCAGATGACACGAATCTTAAACTATCAGCCCGAACTGTCGATGAAGTAGAAATTTTATCTTATTTAGAATTGGCAAATGTAAAAGAGTATTATGACAACCATAATCTAAAATTAAACACCTCTAAAACAAATTTTCTTTCTTTTAAAACTATACAGTCCAAAAGAAAATGTGAACCCACAATAATGATTGATTCTGATTTCATAGAGATGGAAAAATCTACTAAATTTTTGGGATTGGAAATTGATGAAAATTTAAACTGGAGTAAACATGTACAAAAAGTTCTTTCAAAAATTAATTCAGGAATATATGCTTTACGTCAAATGTCTTTTTTATTCAACGACAAGGACACATTAAAATTGATATATCATGCTCACATACACTCCCATATTTCATTCGGCATAGCTTTGTATGGTGCTACCAAAAAAGATAATTTAAATGAAATTTTAAAGCAACAAAAAAAGGCCATTAGAATAATCTTTAAACTGAAACATGATGATTCAGCAAGAGAGTATTTTAAAATCCTCAGAATTCTCACTGTCTATGGACAATATATTTATGAGACAGTATTGTTAATGAGAAAATCAAATCTTTGTACCCAGGAAACTACTCAACCTCACCCGTACAAAACAAGGAATAGGAATGCCATCATACCAACTCATCATAACTTAAAATTTTATGAAAAAAACCCACATATATGGGAGCTCGATTTTTAAGACATTTGCCACATTACATAAAAGATGAATGTAACTTAACTAAGTTTAAAAACATGTTGAAAAATTATTTGATAGATCTTGCAATCTATTCATTAGAAGAGTTTTTCTTAACTTAGTTCATAGGATTTTTGACGCTATTTTACATGTATGATGTGTACATATTGTAAATAAAGATATTTTGAGTTTGAGTTTGAGTTTGAATCCCATCAAGAAGTCAGTTAACAACAGTTACTTTTCATTTTGTTAGACTCCAACACTACTAGGCTGTATTTTAAGACAAATATGAATATGAGATGTGCAGCTTTATTACTGTCTAAGAATGAGCTGATTCTTTAGACAGGGTCATCAATTAATAACACAACAACCAATGGCAGCTGGGTCCAGTTTGAATCTTTTAAAGCTAAACATTATTCTCAGGATCAAAACGGTGACCTTCAATTTAGAACGCGAGCTCCATACCACTCAGCCACCCAGCAATTGAATTAATACGATCACAACTAATTCCATTTAACATCCCAGTTGACATCTGTCATTTGGCTATTAATTATGATTTTTTGTACAATTTCATTTTTTTTTTTTCAGAAGTTTAGAATTATATGTACATTGGTATTTATTTATATTTAGTCTTAAGTGAATTCTATAATGTATTTAATGTTGATTTGGCTTGAATGTTGATGGCTGCAAATATGACGTGTCAATAATTGTATGAGTGAAATAACAAATCAACATGATTTAATTTGAACAGGACGACGTTAGATAGTAACAAGACCGGGATTTGGACCGTTCCCCTTCAAAACATTTTAAAATGCCTTTAGTTAGATATACACAAATATACAAAAATCAAGTCCAAGGTTTTACATATACAACCATCACTTATATGAGAACAACTTATTTCTAGGAATATCAAACGTTCATCCAGACATTTTATAATTTTTAGTATGGGATGAGACTTTTTCTACTGAGCTTTATTTAGTCTGGTATATTTTTATATCCATGTGCACCTCACGTTATGATGTTTGTCTAGTTAACTCCAAGGTGACTGTAGGCCAGGGCCAGGTGAGCTACATTCTATAAGAGCAACGGTGTCACTTTCTGCGACATCTGTGGATGTCGCCACAGAGGTTTTGTCAGTTAAAAAATCCAACATACTCTTTGTTGCCTTCAAGTGTTGCCAACACTGCAGGAAACAAATACCGTTCTCGTTTACATTGGGGATTTTTTTGTCTCTACTATTACTAAATAAGGAATTTCAAAGCAAACTAGGGTAGAATTTATGGTTTTATATTTACCTTGATTGCTAATTGTTAATTTGGTCATTAAGTAATGTTTTTTTATCAACTAAGTATCCGAATGTAAAACAGAGTAATATATGGTGTCAGTACAATAAATATCGTACCCGTGGCAAGACTGCTTGGTTCTCTTTTTCAATCAGCTGTGTAATGGTAAACATTACAACACAACTTGACTTCCGTTTTAGTTTTGACGATTCATATCAGGAACACAAAAAATAGCTATTCAGCTGACCTTAGGAAGAAGTTGTGTTTCTACCTCTACAGACCTTGGTTAAACTCTACTTTTAAAGCATCCACTTTGCAACTTCACTGACCGTGTTGTCTCCCACGTAGCAGCTCGTGGCGCCCAGGTGGATGATGGGAGCCGCGAGGGGACACGCCTTGGCGAACACGTGGACGTGTGCCATCACGTCGTGACGCGTCAGCTTCTCCTCTTCCGCGGCCGCCGTGAAGTCTATGTCATCCACGTGGGCTCTCATCTCGTCCAGCTGGGCATCAGTGATCTGCAGTCCCAGCTCCTGAAACACAAGAGGGCAAACTGTTAAATTATAGGTTACATTGTTAAATTATTTTGGCAAATAAACATCAAAAAGGATATACATCTGTTGCTGGGATGTGATGTGTTACTTGAGTAATAGGTTATTCAGGGTAACTATTATTTTTTAGGTTACAATTGTTATTACTATTGAGTCCTCCTATATTAAACCCTACTATTCCAAAAATTAACCTGATTCAAATACATTTTGGCTGAAAAATAACAATTTTTTTACTAAAAAAAATATGGAAAATCCTAGTTGTTAATATTACATAAAATTTACGGTTATTAGACGTGGTTCCGTTGCTACTGCAAATGCTTTTCTGTCGTCTGATCGTTGTAGACAAACTTTATTACGATGTTCCATTAGTATTTTCTGCAGTTCCATCACAAGCTATTGCTTTCCGCAGTCTGATAGTCGTTGAGTTCAGGATCGTACACCCGGTTTTATTAAACGGCGGGTGTAACAGAGCCAATCACTTGCATTATTTATGAATTCCTCTTAGTCCAAAAATTTGCTAAAACACTAAAGTGTTTTTCCTACCAACAGCTTTTTTTGCAAATAACTTTTTAGTGGTGAGGATATCGACGAAAGTAGATGGTGATATTCTGAAAGAGAGTGATATTTCCTACAAACTACTATTATGCATTTCTTCAAAATAATCAATAAAAGCAGAAAAAAATTACCTCCCAATAGAAAATGTTAAAAACCTCGTTTTCAATGTATTTCTTATGTAAACATGATTTTTTTTACTTTTTCACCATAATTATTTAAAAAAATCAAACTTTCATAATTATTTGATCATTTACACGTCTGAAGCTTTCCAATGGCCCATTAATTATTAAAATCAGGCCGGTAGAACTATAGATTTAGTTTTACAAAGTTTAACATAAATATATCAAACATGATATTTTCTCAACACTATAAATTTGGAGGTTGCTTAGTTTTTTTGCAAATAACTTTCTAATGGTGAGAAAATCGACCAAAGTGGATGGTGATATTCTAGAAGAGGAAGAAATTTCGTACAAATTATCATTATGCATTTCTTGAAAATACATAATAAAAAGGCAGTCAAAATTTGCCTCAAAATAAACAGTGTGAAAAAAACCACGTTTTAAATTTATTTCTTATGGAAAACATACTTTTACTTTCTCCCCCTATACCATAGTATATGGAGAAAGTATTGTTTTCGTCAAAATTTTCGAATTTGAGTTGTTAGTGGATTTATCCATTATGGTTCCCCCTGAGTCCAAAAAAGTGGTTTTCGGAGTGATGTCTGTGTGTGTGTGTGTGTGTGTGTGTGTGTGTGTGTGTGTGTGTGTGTGTGTGTGTGTGTGTGTGTGTGTGTGTGTGTGTGTGTGTGTGTGTGTGTGTGTGTGTGTGTGTGTGTGTGTGTGTGTGTGTGTGTGTGTGTGTGTGTGTGTGTGTGTGTGTGTGTGTGTGTGTGTGTGTCAGGATGTAAACAGAGCTAGAGAATGCCCTAATGGTCCGATTTTAATGAAATTTGGTATATAGGTCCAAATCCACGATAATTCCAGGCGTTTTTTTTATTTTTTTGAATTTTTGATTTTTAAGGGTATTTTACCCCCAAAAACCCTCAAAAATCGTCAAAAATCAAAATTTCTCAAAAACGGCTCTAACGATTTTGATTAAAATTTTGTGGTTTATCAAGCTTAAAATGGTGGATAAAATGACACCACCCGCATCTCCGAGAAAATGCGTGTTCAAAAGTTATGGAGTAAAAAGTGTTAAAAAATCAATTTTTTTTTATTTTCAAAATAGCTGTTGTCTCAAAATAAATTTTACTTATCACCATTAAATCAAGCTCAAAAAACTAAATAATCCAGTACTTTAAATTATTGCTCTACGTCAAGTGGTTGAGGAGAAAATACAATTTTTCGTTTAGCGGTAAACGCAGTACGTTGTTAAAAGTCACAGATGCGCGTAGGGTCAAGTTCGCGCTGCTCAGCTGGTAGCTATCCGACAGAGTCATCTATCGACAGAGAGCTTTAAACATTAATGTTTAAAGCTTTTAACACATGTTTTTATATTGTTGGGAGAAAGTATGTGTCAGTTATCTGATACCGTTTATTTTACTTTTTCACCATAAAAATTTTAAAAAATCAAACTTTCATAATTATTAGACCATCTATACATGTGAAGCTTTGCAAAGACTCGTTAATTAATTAAATCGATCCGCTAGAACTCTAGATTTGGTTGTATAAAGTTTATCACAAATATATCAAACTCTGTATTTTGTCACCACTATTAAATTGGAGGTTGCTTAGCTTTTTTACAAATAACTTTTTATGGTGAGGAAAGCGACCAAAGTGGATGGTAATATTTTGAAATAGAATAAAATTTCTACAAACTACTAATATACATTTTTTAAATACTCAATAAAGACAGCCAAAATTTACCTCCAAATACAAAATTTTTAAAACCACGTTTTTAATGTATTTCTTATGAAAACCATACTTTTTTACTTTTTCGCCATAAAAATTTAAAAAAATCAAACTTTCATAATTATTAGACCATCTACACATGTGAAGCTTTCCAAAAACTCGTTAATTAATAAAATCAGCCAGTAAAACTCTAGATTTAGCTGTCTGAAGATTTTCAAAACTGAATTATATAAGAGTAGATGTTTTATTTATGAGCATACTACAATAGCTCTGTAAACAAATAACAAATATTTCATGGCAAGGAAGGCAATCAAATGTGAAAAAGTATATCGTCGCTTAAGAAACAACACCGCCAAAGTGACATTTTTGGCAAAATTGAGATTTTTGTATCTCTATGGAAACGTATGCATTTTACACGTCCTGGCGACGTAGTTTAGTGAAAATCCAACAGAATTCGCTGCTATCGTGATTCTTCTAACACCGCCTATCTCACTAACTAAAAAAATACCGCCAATGTCCACTTCAACCAATTTTGTTCTGGCATGGTAGTCAACAAGAGATGGATGTCACTCTGCATAAGGTAAAAATTATTTACCGTTTTGATTAATTTCCATTGAATTTTAAAAGATCATAGATGGTGTTAGTTATCGTCTTGGTTATAAAACAAACATTTTAAGAGTCAAATTAATAGCTTAAAGTGTTTTTTGGAGATAGGCGGAGTTATATCGTACTCTTCATGTTATACAACACCTATATCCCTCGCGAGTTTTTTGGCTCTCCTGAAAAGTTTGCATTTTGTCACTTAGGCGGTGTTGTTTCTTAGGCGACGATATAAAATAATGATAAAATATAAAATTAAGACAATAATCACCTTACTATTTACATTTCCTTGATGTCAATTTTAAGAAATTTTCTCTTTCGTGACATTAAAACTGCGTTAAGTTCAAAATACTTTGCCTTTATTAACTTCAAGGAATTGGTTCAAGGTAGAAAAAATGACTGTGAATAAAGTGTTAAATACTCCATCCCAAAATAGTTATACTAATAAAAAATATATATTATTAGGTTAGTGATTTTAACTCAGTTTCATGTTCTTGGAACTATTGCACAGGATAAAAACAATCATTTCCAGAATTTAGCAAAATCACAACAAACTATTCAGATAACGCATTATTTTACGAGATAAACCTTATGAATCACAACGTTTTCTGTGTGAGTGACTCATCACCAATGTAGGTGGACCGGGAGCCAAGCCATTCAAAGCTGATGAGTAGTGGATGAGGTGAGCCGCACCTTGGTGCTTATCTCTTATCACTGCCGGTACTGAGGCATTGCCGCATTACTCTCCAGCCAGTCTGCGTACACCTTGCACCTTCCTCCGTCACCATGCCTAGTATAGCCAGCATAGCTACCATCGTCATCAAAGTGGTCAAACTGGTAATTATACGATCTTTATTTTACTGTCCGTTGGTTATAGGGATGAAATAAAATTTTAGTTCTTTTAAATTGGTTTTATGTACCCTGCGTTCTTTAATTTAATGATTTTTCAAATGATTTTGCTTGAGTGAAAGCGAGTCATTGTGTAATAGTCAGCAACCTTTTAAAAAACTATTGAATAAACATATTTAAGACACATTAAATTATTACTTTGAGCCATGAATGGTTAAAGAGGGATCTGTTATTATTGGTAAAAAATATTGAACCAATATAGCCAAAGCATGAAATGAGCATTTTTCATCTCTTTTGATATTCCAAAATATTTTTTTTTTTAGATTCAGGCCTAACGAAATTTTGATTTAAGTCTAACAAAGCATTCCTCTAGTGATAATCAAACACTAATTTATTTACAAAAGTTACAATCAGTTATTATGTGGAATGATAGTAAAAAATATCTTTAATTTCCCTGCACAATTAATATTACTAAAGATCGCCTCCTGATCGAAATTCGATAAAAATTTCATTTGATCTGGCCCAAGAAGTTTAAAAACATTTTATAACTGAAACATCTTATTTGTCCTGTTTTTCTATAATTTGTTTTTACAACAGCTGTCTAATGATTCAATCAATTATCCTTTCTCCATAAGATTAACATTGGAACTTTGAAAGCCTGTGGGGCGTAGCCCTGATGTCCGATGTGAATTAGAGTGGGATTCTGCTCATCTACAGGACTAAACCTTTCTAACGGTATGCGCGGATTTCTCCTACGATGCACACGAGCTGAGAAAAAAGGAGGAAACGAAACATGCTTGCCTATTAATATATAGAGACTAGGCCTACAGGCGATTGAATCTAGGGCATTCTATCAGGAACCTATTGAACTATCTAAACTGAATAAGAAATCAACACATCTGTCATCTACTGTCAATATTAGATAACATTTTTTATAAGATTAATATGGAAACTTTGGATTAAAATGAGATTAGGATCCTGAAGTTATTTAACAAAATAAAGTTGAAATAAAAAAATATAATACAACTGTTGGAAGAGTTTGAGTGCCAAGTAAAGCCATAGGTGTATATTTGATTGCCTATTCAATTTTTATGGGTAATATTTCAAATTCTCTAACTTCAGTTGAGGGGAAATGTGTTATGTGTCCAGAGCAGGTGCCAAAGGCTTATCGGTGAGTCAAGAGGATTATCATCTGTTATCAGGCACTCCCTGGCTTATCAGTGTTCCACTAACCATGTCAGACACTACACCTCATGTGCCTTCAAACTCTTAATGAATCAAACAATGATTAGGTTATAAAAAAGGAGATCACACTTCAGTCAATAAATAATTACCTTGAAATTAAAATGCCTGGTTAAATTTAGTGTACTGTAGACCCTAAATTGGTGGTCACTGCTGGTTTTATTCAAATAAAAAAAAAATTTGATGTCGTTCGGCATGTTTTATATAATAAATTAGTTTTTTTTGCAAAATATACGATTCAGAATTGCCAGTACCTGTATTAAGGATTGTCTTGTAATAAAAGATAATTCCTACACAACATATTTTGGGTTACAGAGTGAACAAGAAATTAAAGTAAGCCTAAAATAGCATATTTTGGGTTACAGAATGAACAAGTAATTAAAGTAAGCCTAAAATAGCATAAACCACTTTAAATTCAATTAAAAAAATATATGTTTACTCAAGCTCAGAAAGTACCCTAAAGTTTTGATGGTACAGAAGATAGCTAACAGAAAAATGACAGAGTAAATTTCCCTTTAAAGTGAAGAGAAAGTTGCAGAGAAAAAATGTTTGGGAAGTGGGTTCAGATAAAAGAATAATCAAAATGGAGACCCAATTAATGTTTGTACAAAAAACTATTGTATACAGATTAATGAGATTATGACACCCTAATACAATCAAGGAAAGCACTATAAACAGAGAAAAAAAATTGTTGCAAGTCTATTTATTTTCAGAAACATATTAATAATAATGGCCAGCATTAAGAGGATATAGTACTGTGACAAAATCATCATTGTCGAAAGATACTTAAATTCTATAATTTAAAGACAATGGGTGGGAGAGAAGGTTATAAATATTCATGATGAAGAATATAAACAGCCACACCCACAATGTTTACTAACTCTGGGATCGCCATTGCCATAAATGGAAGGTTTGTTGCGTGTTTATAAATGTTAATTTTCAAAACTTACCCCATCTCTAAAACCCAATACCAATCTTAAATCACTAATCATTGATAGCAAATAAGGGTTGTTTTAATTCATAAAAACTAGTATACTTGTTGTTTGAAATTGACAAATTTAATTTGAACTGTGACATGTCATTGCTAAAAATTGTTATGTTTAGTTATAAAGTACCAGGGAGACCGAGCTTAAGCTCGGTAAAATTATTACTTTCGTTCTCACACAAAGCTCGTTCGCTCCGCTCACTCACCCTCTTCCATTTTAAAGACGAGCTCGTTTGCTTCGCTCACTCGCCAGGCAGATGGGTTCTGCACTTTATTATAATTTTTCTAAACAACACATTAGTTTATATCTACAGTTATCAGCTGATTTTTGTTCAATTAATAAAATCTCCATAAGGATAACATGGAAACTTTGAAGTTCTCTAGCGCGAAAACCGGATTTTTCCCAGACATGGGACCAGCTCCAATCGATTTCTGGTGGCCAAAACCCCCATATTCAATAAAAAAAAATCAAAAATCCTTGGAGCGAAAAAAAACTTTGCCCGGACAAACGGAGCTTGTTTTAGAGTATAAGATAAGATAAATTACATCCGAACAATCCAATATTTTGACAATCAGTAATCACCCTAAACTACACTAATTTACAGCTGTATATTTGTTTAAAATGCTCAAACCAATATCAATGTTACTCTAATAGGAAAATTTCAAATTTAAATGAGTGATAGTCCCCTTATTTCAAATTTGATTCTTATAAATTTTTGACGGAAACAACGACAAACCAAGCCCTATCTAACGACACCAAAAACTTGAAAATCGTTTGATAATTGTAGGAGGAGTTGCAATTATAAAAAACCCTTTAGCATAACCTCTGATAAGTACTAGAGATCGCCTCCTGATCGAAATTGGACCAAAATTTCAATTTATCTGGACTCGAGAAGTTTAAAAACATTTCATAACTGAAACATCTGTTTTTCCTATTTTTCTAGCAGTTGTATTTACAACAGCTCTCTAATGATTCAATCAATTATCCTCCATAAGATTAACATTGGAACTTGAAAGCCTGTGGGGCTTAGCCCTGGAGTCCAATGAAAATTAGAATGGGATTCTGCTCATCTACAGCACTATACCTTTCTAACGGTATGCACGGATTTCTCCTACAATGCACACGGGTTGAGAAAAAAGGAGGAAAAGAAACTTGCTTGCCTATTAATATATAGATAGACAATCAAAATACTGTGATAATTTCATAAAAATACAGGGATAATAATTTTTGGAAGGAAATCATTGGATTTTCTATTCACAAATAGCAAAAAGAATGGGGGAAATGGAGCTTTAGAGATATTTTATTGACTTGGCTTTTATTTTGGTCTGCAGGGATGGTTGAACAGAAAATCGTGCTTTGTCTGAAGTAAATTTTGTATAGGAAAAATTTGTTTATGGGGATATGATTTGGTCTGTCAAACTTGATTATCTGCTTTACATCAAATTACGTCAATGGATCGTTGACTCATCCAACCAACTTCACCTCCAACCACAACTCAATTTTCACAATTAATTGGTTTAATTTATAATTTATATTGGTTTTATTCATTTATTCTTTTTGAATTATTGCAGATCATCAACATCATTATCCTGTTGATGTATCGGTTCGGCTATGGCGGCGCGTTCCTCGGTGTCGGAGGCACATGGAACCTCAATGAAGAGAAGAATCCCGACGCGGAAATCATCGCTTCAGGAGTGTTTGTCGGCTTCTTCATATACACAACAGTCACTCTCATCTCTTACTGCTTCGGCACCACCGCTCAGAAGCGAACTCTCGTGGTGAGTTGCAATGACAACACCAACAAATTTATCTCAGAGTAAGATATTCTTAAAGGTTTAGATGTCGTTCAGTATTTAAGGTGTGAAATTTAATTTTATCACAGAAAATAAATGCTTAGAGGAGGTTAATTTTAGGTAACAATACCTTTATGATAAATTATTTTGCTGTATTTTTACAATACCATAGAAGTTACATAAACCTTTTGTCCCATTTTCCGTTAAAAAAACTGCAGAGGGATTAACCTAAAAGGAATTCCTTGGAAAAGCACACCATATTGTAATACTACTGACACTGACAAGTGGTGAATTTTGTTGGGGAATCTTCATAAATTTCCGGTTGGCGATTTTTCTTGCCTGCTAATAAAATGATAGAATTGTATAACAGTACCGGGTCACCCAAAATCACAAATAACACAAATGTTTTCCGTCCGAAGGACATCCTCATGAACATTGTAGATGGTAAAGTTTCTTTTTCCTCACGCCACTTATGTAACATGTTTTCCTTTCACAGGACACCATCATGAACATTGTCAATGGTAAAGTTTCTTTTTCCTCCCGCCAACTCATGTAAGATGTTTTCCGTCCGCAGAACATTATCATTAACTTTGTTGATGGTAAAATTTCTTTTTCCTCCTGCCAACTCATGTAACATGTTTTCCGTCCGCAGGACATCATCATGAGCATTGTCGATGGTAAAGTTTCTTTTTCCTCACGCCAACTCATGTAACATGTTTTCCGTTCGCACGACATCATCATGCGCATTGTTGATGGTAAAGTTTCTTTTTCCTTTCACCAACTCATGTAACATGTTTTCCGTCCGCAGGACATCATCATGAACTTCGTCGGCACGGTGATGTTCGTGGCGGTGGGCGGAGTAGCACTCCACTACTGGACCGGCTACCAGAACGAGCACAAGTACGTGACCATCAGCAGCGAGAAGCAGATCGGCATTGCTGTCGGCTGCCTCTGCATCGTCTCTGGAGCCATTTACCTCGTGGACACCGTACTCTCGGTCATACACTTCGCTAAAGACTTCGACTTCAAGTGATCTACTGAGTTGAAAATGTTAGTTCAGTCCTACATTGGGAACATTTTGCTCCTGAGAGTGAGAGAAAGAAAAATTGTTGTCAAAACAGATTAGCCTGAGTTTTAGTGAAGCCGGATTAAAGAGAAAAAAAGAAGGCAACAAAAATTTTTAACCATATAAACTTTTGAGTGAATATTTTATGTATTTACTGTAATGCCCTAAAATGATCAAAACAGTAATTTAAATAAATATGTGATTTGATTTTGTATTGCAAACTTCAAATTAAGTTTCGCTTTAATTTTGTTTTAATATCGGTAATAATGTTGATTTTCAAACTTTTCCAATATTTATCACTCTGTAATTGGAATCATCCAATTATCACTCAAGATAAAGTTATCAACATTGTGTATTGACCAAGATAACACTGTGTTGAAAAACAACTTTTTTACTTACGTAAAATCTTAAAAAAACAAGAATGGCTACTAGTAACTAGTGTGAATTTTTCAAAATTGTGTAAATTATAATTTTTTTTATATTGGCTCAACGATTTATTAGCTATTTAATATGGATAAAAAGCAGACCTTAAGGCACAAAAAACATTAATACCTAAATTTTACTTAATTTATTTTGTATATAATTTGTTCTAAGAGGTTAAATTAACGTTTATATGAAAATTTTGAACAAAGTAAGCTTTAATGTGTACTTGACTGGAATTACTTTATCTTGTCATAAGCTTTAATTTTTACTTGTTTGAAATAACTCATTCTTTTATATCTTTTTGATAACTAATTATTTTATAGTTTTAATCTATATGTGTTCACTTAAGTTTTGTTAGTATCATTTTTAATAATAAATTATTATAAATAGAAACACTTATTGCTTGTTTGACTTTGTGTGTTATCCTCTTAATACGACATCATCCATTTAAATTTTGGTGTTTTATCATATTGTAAAAAAGGATAATGTTTTTTATTACAACACTAAGTAAAATTAAAGACTGGTTAGAGGTCTGCACACGTTTCTATTTACAGGTGAAAAAAACTATAAATAATTAATACCATAAATATATTAATTATTTATCTTCAAATTCAGAACAAAAGTGTTTATTTATTGTGTATGTTTAAAGAACATTGGTTATAGCTTATGTAAGTGTTGAAAAAAAATTCTTTAGAGCCGCATTCTTGGTCATGAGTTAAGTTTGAGAGGTGTATCAGTATCAGATGTAACAAAAACACTTTCCTGCTGTACAGTACTCCAATTTATCCAGTAAACTTCCAACCAACCATGTCTAAAGAGGAGAGCGGGAAGAGGAGATGCCAGGGCTAAACCTACCAGTAGTCACAGGATTAATGGGTCAGACTTTATATTAAACCTATTTTGACCTGACACAACTTGGTAGCAAGAATTAGTTCATTCCCATACTCGTCGAATTGTCCCCAGTCTTTCATAACAATACTAATGTATAAGCACGAGCAATTCTGAAGCTTTCTAACTGCATGTGCAAATAGATAAAAGCCATATCAAATTTATTGTAACACATTTTTCTTTGTGTTTGGTAAGTTTTTTTATATTTTTTTTATTTGAGAACATCACTGCAAAACCATTAATAATAATGTCAGGATGAAATCATAACATATAACAATATGAGAGCAAAATATTATTTATCACTGTTGCAAGGAAACTATTTAATTATAACTTAATTTCAAACATACTTTTTATCTAATAAACTCTTCATTTTTACCTATTGTATAATAATGATTTTCCCCCCGAAAAATTATAACGATGTATGGGAATTCATCAAACCAATGAAAGTACAGTACTTAGAGTTACAAATTTTTATAATCCTTATTTTTCTACAGGGGATCATTCTTTCAACCAGGTAAGAAATGTCTACATTCAATCTGTTAATACTATCATGTACAGTTCTTTGGAGTATTTCCTATACTATAATACGAGCAATGTCTGAAGGGATGTGTGTTCCACGATCTCGAAATCTAGCGGTTAGATTTTGCTTAACTTTGCATTTAAGAGTGTTTTTGCCCAAAAATAAGTTTGGATACAGTCTCAATCCCATGAAAAATCAAATTTTGTCTAAATTTAAGTTAGAAAATCGTAATTTTTATCATTCTGCACGAAATCAGCCTGTTTTTTGTTCTCTCAATAGTACCAAAACCGATTCTTTTCTGTCCTAGGACTGAAAAATCATCTGGAGAATTTTTTAGGTCCTAGTACTGAAAAGTCAGCTGTTTGCTAAGTATATTATTATTGATTTATTAATGTTGAGGAGCAGAATTTTGAAATTCAAACGTTATAAAGAGCATTGTTTGTAAAAAACAGAAATGTAAACACTGCATATTACTTACTTTGTAAATATAACCTCGAAAATACAACTTAATAGTTAATATTTTTAACGATCAAAAGTCTAATTTTGCATTATAATAAAAAACGTTGTTCATCACTCGGAGCAAAAGTGTCTTTTTGATGCTTAATCGTTTTTAAAAGCGCACCAAAAAAACCCACTTTTGCTCCTAGTGATGAAAACTACTATTTTAACATTTGTCTTATGGGTTGCTATTTTGGTAACGAAATAACAACGAAAGGTATACAAATAAAGTAACAGTAATGTTAGGCAGACCTTTTGAAACAGCTGTTAACTGTGAAGAGGTATAGTTGGTTGTTAGTGGAAATTTAATAGCTTTATTACAATGACACTATATCAAAAATGAATTAAAACCAACGAGCGGTTAACCTGGTACTGATTTCTTAACTTAAAGTGGGTGAAATGTAATCATTCAGCTGTTTGAGCAATTTACATGTAGAGTAATTATTTATTTCCATAAAATATGTCCTCGTTCGTAGGAGGGGTCTTTGCGGTTTTCATTCATAACTATCAGTCTTTTGTCACATCACAGTTTTGATGATTCAGCATTGTAAAACTGGGACTACTAGAGGTTGGTCACAGTTCACTACCACTGGTGAGCAATACTCAATTATGTTTTTCCGTCTCCAGTCATTACATGTTAAGAAACCTGGTTGATGCGGGCTCATCAACACTTCCATTTCATTACACATCGTTATGTAAAAACTTTGGTTTAATAAAATATAAAGTTTTCATCACACTGTACGGGAAACAGCTATATTCATCACCAGCTGAGAGTGTAAAAAAACGTTTTCCCTCTCTAGAGAGGGAAAATCAGCTGTTGATTTTCCCACACTAGTAATTAGTTATGATTACTGACACAAGTAGCGCTAGCAGTGCTAAGAGTATATTATTCCCTAAATCAGCTGTTCTCAATAATGTAATCAGCTGTGTAAAACAGAATCACTGTTTTCATTGTACTGCGGAAATCAATTGAGCATCCATAGGCGGTTTCTTAAACTTGCATTATTTAATTAATTACTATTATTAATTATCTACAGTGTGATGAAAAATATCGTTCATAACTCGAGTAGAAAGTGTTATTCCGTGCCTTGATCGTTAACTCGATCTCGGCCCGGAAAAGACACTTTCCACTCTTGTTATGAAATATACTATTTTTTAAACAAAATCTTTCTACTAACACTACAACAACATATGAAAATTATAGCTATAAAGCTTAAATAGTTTTAGGATGTATTTTTTTCATGCATTAGAACCTAAACAATTTCCTACAACACTCGATCTATGATGTATATGTATCATCATTAGTATATGTATCACTAAGGTGTCCTTTAAAAATATTTTCTAAATTGTTTTTAGCAGACTGTAGACAATAAGGTACCAAAATTTAATTACAGTAAAATTTCAATGGCAATGTACGGTTGTGTCAAGTTTTATTTTTTCGACTAACCAAAAGAAAATTAGATAGCCTATCCTAAATATTACATTTTATTTTCTAGTGACAAAATTGCCTCTCTTCATATCACTGTTGTTTATCAAGGTTTCAAGGCTCAATTGGTTATTGTATAACTTCATATTGACTGGGACGGTGGCGACGTCCTGTAATTCAGCTACTTGGAGGTCACGAATTGTGGATAGTTATAAGCGATGGCTTGTGGATGCGATATTCCCTAGTGGGGATTAACGTCCGCACTAGTGAATACTAGTTCATCCATAAAAACCATCCTCAAAGTTAGACCAATTCGTATATAGGAGGTGGAAATTGTGGTTCGGATCCCACGTTAAACTGTAGGTCCCTAGATACCTACATAACATTGGCTGTTGGGCTATGAATTAACAGTACTGTCTAAGGAGAATGTCGGCCTTAGTCAGTAACAAGACTACAAGATCGCGCCACAATCATCCTACACTCATCTCTCATTCATACTTGGCTTTAAACTACCTATTGAGTTAGGTCGCCATTTCAATAAAGGTAAAGGTAAGGTATTCATGCATACATTTTTAACTTTTTTAACATTGACCAATGATCATAATGATCAAATATAACTAACGATTTAGAGCTATATATAGTTATAAGTGCAAATATAAAGTTGTTTCGTTTAAACAAATCTACAATTAACTACTGCTTTTTAAATTTTAATATATTTTTTCTATAAATCAAGGGTTTCCGAGATTCCACTAAAAATCTTGAAAATGATGGAAAATGCTTAGTGCTACAATTCGTACAGACCCATTTAAGTAACTAATTTTCCTTTTAAGAAATGAAGTTCGGTTAAAATAAACATGCAAACCAAATCTCAAAAAGAAATTCAAGGTGCTTATATGCTTGGTGATGTTCAATGATTTTGTTTCCATGTTTCCAGTTAATAATTTGAAAAATAACTTTTTTATATTTATTTATTAATTTTTGAGCTAACAAGTATCATTTCCTTAGTTTGGCAGTAGACAATCTGCTTGAAGACAACATGAAAAGACAGAGGTTCACACACAAGCAAACCTACATTATACAACCAGGGCCGTCCTTACTCAACATGGATCCCAGTGCAAGATCTGTCTGTGAGGCCTTTCTGCCACTAAAACTGCAAACCCCTTGCCTTTCCACAACTTATTTATAAAATTACCAGAGTGTCCAAGGCATGGTAATTCCAGTAAAATTAGGATATCACACGGAATTTTATAAGCATAAAAATAGGGAGATATCATAAAATATGTGATTTTGAATAATAATAGAATGAGAATGGGAATCTTTATTGGCCTTTAAGCATTTACTTGCAACTGGTTTCGTTAACTTAGCCTAAAATAAATACAATCTGAATTAATAGCGGCCGCTAATGTCCGCCCAACGGAGACATGTCCGTTCATGTCTGACATTTGGATACCCTAGTATATGCCGAATGCACACAATAGTGTCCACCAATCTTGGAAGATCACGTTCGCCGACCGGGGCGATCGTGTCACCCAAATCCATAGACATGTGCACCCATTTTACTCTACAAAAGAATTCCTTGATCTCCCCCCCCCCCCAAGGGTTAAATTCTTAGTTGTACCTCGATTACCGCCAATCCTATTGGTTTTTTTCCCATCCTTTCCTCCTCTCCACAACCTGTTTGTTAGATGATGTATAGCTTGTATAATAGTTGTAATGATTTCAATATCCTTTTCTTTCAGATATAACTTAGTTGACTAATGTTTTGCTAAACATAAACCGAAAGTGACCATATCCAATGCATTATGTATATGTCCATGGATAATAAAGATTGACTATTGATTCTTGATACAAAACCAATTGTATAATATTACCTATTATTAATATTAGAGAGTTTTTGCAACTTACGGTAAATCTTACGGTAACGCTAAACACTATTTTTAAATTGGCAAATTTAAGCATATTACATTACACAGGATAGTTAAAATGTATGCATGGTGTCTAATGGTTACTATTGATCGATCACTTTTCAACGAGCTTTTGTACCTTCAAGCATCAAAAGTACCTAAAACAATCATTATTTTAATATTGTTTAGCGTTTACCGTATTGATTTACCGTATGTGCAAAAACTCTTGAATGGTAATAAATTTTAAGGTTTCATTTTAGTCAACTGATTGTTGAAATAGGATCTTTCATAACTCATTTTGTTTCTATAAATTAGTGAAATATAATCAGTGTAGTGGTGCTATCATATACAGTACCAGGTTAACCGAGCCTTGCTCGTTGGTTTTGATTCAATTTTAATATTTTCACCAACAACCAACTATATACCTCTTCACAGTTAACAGCTGTTTCAAAAGGTCTTCTTAACATTAATGTTCCTTTATTTTTGTTTACATTTAGTTGTTATTTCGTTACCAAAATAGCAACCCATAAGACCAATGTTAAAAATTACAATTTTTAAACTTAAATTTAGATCAAATTTGATTTTTCCTGGGATTGAGACTGTTTCTAAACTTATTTTTGGGCCGAAACACTCTTTAATGCAAAGTTTAAGCAAAATCTAACAGCTAGATTTCGAGATCGTGGAACACACATCCCTTCAGAGATTCCTCGCATTATAGTATAGTATTAAATTTGTAGCTCAAACATTTTCAAGGTGTACTTTGAGTCAGCACAAACTTCTGCAAGAGTTCAGGGGCGAACACAGGATTCAATTTCAGGGGGGGGGGGTATTTTTGCGGAAGAGGTAACACCGGCGTTTGGGGGGCATGGAATATCCCCCAAGAAGGGATCCGTGAGGCCTCTCCCGGAAAATTTTGGAATTTTTGAAGATAAATAGTTAGTTTTAATGAATTTCAGAAGTTAAAATTTATCTTTATGCAGACCCCTACTCCGTCAGAATTTGGAGTGAAACTAATAGGTTTAGAATATTAAATAAAGGGATCAGACTATTACTTAAACTTGGAAAAATGTTTTGATTTTATATTATATGATGAGAAATAAATAACATTCAGGCGAAGTACAGTAAAAAGTTATAACTTAGTCTAAAGTTCATTAAAAACAACAAAATACATTACTCATCAAGAGGTAAATACACGATTTATCTATAACACACAGAATACAGTATCAGTGTTATTTATATTATATGGATAGTATATATAATTAATACGCGCAATAAATAATGTAGGCTATTTCATTTCCAAAACAAAAATGACCTGATTTGGATGTAATATTAGGCCTACTGTTTTCCTTTTTTGCATTGTGCAATTACAATCCCTAGAATTCTTTATATAAGGTGGTGTTATATTTTTTATACAATTTTGGCGTATGAAAATAATATTCAAACCATTTGTCATAGAATATTTTTATTTTTGGGCATATTTTTTTATTCTCCAACATTTTGGGGGGGGGATATATCCCCTTTATCCCTCCCTGGGTTCGCCCCTGTAAGAGTTGTTGAATGAAGCTATATTGAACCATGTGATATTTTTTGGCTCATGTAAATGTAAACCACCCCTCCCCCTTTATCAATTTCATACTCCGATGAAAATGGTAGGTATCATTGCTGACAACAAAATCTTTCTGCTTGTTCCTGACAAAACGAGCCAACATTGACACATAGATAACGACGCAATACAAAAAATTCGAAAAGGAAAACCACCCGTCGCGTCGGCGTCGCCATCAGCGGACGCGGAAGTTACGTCACCGAATCGCAAACCGCCCCGAACTCCGCGTGGGCGGGGGCTCCGTCCACGCGCCTCAACCCTAATGGGACCAATCACTCGAATTATCTGAGAAAAACCACCGCCACTATCTGGGTTAGGTTTTCACAATTTCTCGCGGCCGCCGAGCGTACAAATCGATCGACTACGCGTCGCCGGCGGGAAAGCGAATCTCCGCGCGGGAAGACTCAGTCACCTGTGGCAGTGGCAGCGGCAACGCACACGCACCAGCTGTTGACCCGATCAGCTGACATTCACACGACAATCAGCTGATACGAGCGCGGGATGGCCAACGACGAGCGGACACTGACCGAATCCTTCATCGGCGCCTCGCCGTTCCTCATCAAGGTCCTCGAGTTGGTGAGTTTCGGAAAAAATGTTTAAGGGTTTTTTGCAATAAATAATACACACTGGAAAATGTGAAAAACGTGGATTTTCTTCCTTTTTTAATACTCGTAGGCTAGTTGTGTTTGTTTACGTATGTAGGGCGAGGACTTGACTAAGATTTTTTAACACGTAAGTAGGTCATAAAATTTAAATCTGATTTTTTCTTGGTAATATTTTCTATTCAGTTTCAGCATACATAACAAGTTTCCAATGGAATCCGGCGATTTCTTCATTTGTCCTTCAATTTCTTACACCTGACGAGTAAATCAAATAATTTATTGCTTTACGTATATTTTGTACAACTGAATACGTCTAAAACAAGTGAAATTGCACTTATGTCATATTTAGTAGTACAGTACAAACAAAAACACGAACAAAAAATCAAATTAATTCAATCTACAATTTCTAATATTACTGTTACAATCACAGATAACGGAAAAAGAAATAATAAATCTAATCTAACACGTACATATAAAGTTTAAAGTTGAGAATATTGAGTAAAAAGTTCAGAAAAATATTAAACGTATTTTTCCACAAAACTGCAAATTCAGTGTACTAAGTACGTTTCAATCCATCTTAAAATTTGTTCAACAATAAAAAAAAATAAATAAATAAAAAAAATAAAAAAAACATGTGTCTAACTACATTACTTCCCTTTTAATATTCAGTATCATCTCTTTCCTCTAGATTCCATACGGGCAACAATATTTCAACAGTTAAGCCTAAAGAACAAGTTTTCTCATAAAAGTTTAGGTACGGTAACATTGTTTCGATACAGACCACGGATATAAATTCTATTTCATTAGTATCGGTTATGTCCCTGTTACAACGTTCGAGTTCATAAAATCAAGATAAATTATTTTGCCGCCACTTTCAACAGAGGAAAATGGCGTTTCCTGTAGATTGTTTTCACTTCCGATTTTAGTCCGTCATAAATAGCGTTATTTCACATTTCGTCTTTACATTATACGGTTCGTTACTATTATTAGAAAGCAACAGTCGCACGTGTTTTTGTTGTTTATTTTTCAGTTAGACAGAAACACAAATCTTGCTAATGACGCGGGCAATGTTTGTGTAAACAAAGAACGTTGAGAAACCTACTACTGTACCGTACTGATAACTTAAACTATTTCTACAACTCCTCCACGCTAAGAACTATCAAAAGGTGTGTACGAATTGAAATAGGACGGTAACACATTACTATTCCTGTAGTTTAATTGTTCAATAAATCTTTAACAAAATTGTTGGACTAATGTAGCGTACCAGTGCAGTACAAAAATTAGGCCTAGTACCTTGTTCACTTGTTTATGGCTGAAGTAACTTTCTATAAATATACCCGCTGGAAAACATTGATGAAATTGGTATTCCAATAACATCATTTATTAAACAGAACATTTCCAGGAACGCAAGATGAACATAAACACTTGAACAAACGCAACTGTCAACACAGGACCATGAGTGAAAACGTGATAAGAGAGGAACGACCTTTTATAAACACAATAATCTCGGACATACACAATAGAATTCGTAACTAAGTTTATTTAATTCCAGTATAACATACGGGTTTAGGTAAAAATTTTGTCTGCATGATGAATTGTTATGAACAAAGAGTTATTTTGACTCTTTATATTCTTTAAGAAAATTTAAAATAGGGCCATTTGACGGAAGACAGCGATTAAAAATTCGTGTTGTACATATTTCAGCTCAGTAAAAAAAGTTTGGGCCTACATTACATCTCCACGTAGCGTAGCTGACAAATACTCTTTAGGCCTATACATTACAAAAAAGTATAAAGATATTTCATAAATAAAAAACAAATATTTGAAGTTATCTAATGTTTTGCTTGGCACTGAACAACGAATAGCTCATGAATACCAAAGTAATGGAAAGTTTTAGAAGTGTAAAACCAAGGATTATAATTTATTAATACTGTGTGTTTAATTAAAACTTAAAGTTTAACTATGAATTAAACAATGAAGCCTTGGTGAGGCTGCCGCTTGAAAGTACATCATCTACGTAGGGACAATGCAGTGGAATTAAGAATATTCTGCGTCTTATATTGTTGCATTGTTGAGGACCAGAGCGGAGTCAATAGGTAGTTCTTTTATCGGCCACCAGGTTCGCATCTTCGCTGTGACATCCTCTTCCTCTTGGACATTGTTTGTCATTCGCTTTTCAAATTTTCAACGCGAGGAAACCAATTGTTGATATGCAAATTGTGTGCTTTGATAGTTGGCAGATGTATCATGGTTCAATGCAGCAACCCCAAATTTAGACCCAAATAGATTCAAAATTCCCATGATCGGGCGACGTATTCCGAAGGTTTAACCAAATGTTTTATTCCCTTTAAAATAATCCTATTATTCTTGTGGTTTCAATTTTATACATAATTTTTTAATTAATATAAAAGTATGTTATATTAATTTTGACTAAAAAAAGTTATACATGAAAACTCTTTTGTAGCCTATTGCACAATTGCACGCTAAAAAAATTTGTGTAGAAATTCACCATGTACCATAATTGCCAAAACATCAATATAAATCGTCCACCACCCCATTACTGTAGTTACATCCCACTTTTCTATCAACAATAATACTAATTGTTCTTCTGATATCATTCTTATTGGTTATTAGATTACTATTATGAAAGTTTAAATCATAACCAGAGTGTACCACTCATTATCCTGGCGACTGAGCGAAGCGAACAAGCTCGTTTTATACGTTTACTGAGAAAATGTTCGTCCCCTCCCCCTTCCCCCCCTACCCCGATACAATAAAACAATTCTATGTACGTACTTAATTACATGCTGCAAACATTATAATTTTGTTTGTTTGTTTTTAAGCACATTTTTTATAAGCAATTGGAATAATTCATATTGCTAGCGATTGCTGAAATTTTTCTTTCTTCTTACAGATAAGTATGGGTAACTACTACTTAGGTCGCCATTTCAATAAAGGTATAAGGTACTATTACTCAATTCAATTTAATTCAACATAAAAAATTTCCATAAAATACATTAATGGACAGAGATATACATTACTAACTACATATTTAACGGGCTATACTGCTCCCTGGGTGTTTGAGTTTTCACAAAAAAATCTAGTTAGTGTATCCTACTATAACTCTTTTCTTAAACTTGAATCTTCGTGGGAGGGTACAGCAACAGTGGTGGGAAGGGTTTGTTTATCCTTGCCAATATTCATTATTGGCTGAAGCATTTTGGTTTTTTTTGTAGTGTTTTTTATTGTTTTATTTTACTTTTGTATACCGTATCCAGCTGTTATTTTTACATCTTAACATATGGTGTATCCAGTTTTTAAATATTATTTTTATCATTCTGCACGAAATCAGCCTTTTTTTGTTCTCTCAACTGTACCAAAACCGATTCTTTTTTGTCCTAGGACTGAAAAATCATCTGGAGAATTTTTTAAGTTCTAGGACTGAAAAGTCAGCTGTTTGCTAAGTATATTATAATAATAATAACAGGTTACAATACCTTTACGTCTTCAATCCAAAACATTTGTCTTCAGATGACTAGTTTTGGGACCTCAGTTCCATTTTCAAATCTTGCGTCAAAAGTTAAAAAACACTGTTAGTTCTCGTCAAATTTAAAAACACATTAGACTTACTACACACAACACGGACATAACAAACGTACAGAATAAAAACATTTATCAGGATTCACGTGTGGCCGGCCAACGACAAGCACAGAATGCCAACACGTGAATAGCGAAAAATGTTTTTATTCTGTACGTTTGTTATGTCCGTGTTGTGTGTAGTAAGTCTAATGTGTTTTTAGCGAATTTCCCTATAGGGAATACGCTATTACGGTAGTAGCCATGGTAAGACCTAAGCCCGGGACCACTTTACTTTTTCATTTTGAGGTCCCCAGAAGCCAAAAACACCATTCGTTCATTTTCATATATATGTATATATATATCTATATATATATATCTATATATATATCTATATATATATGTGTCCGTGGTACTGATAACTTTTGAAGGGGACCTCCGATTTTGATGAAATTTGGTATGGAGGTGTAAGACCAGGTCTATTTTCATGAGTTCGCGAACCAGCATTGTCGGGTTATGGGAACGGGGTTTTATGGGGTTTCAAAGGGGTCAAAAATGGGTTTTTGGCATTTTTGGACCTTAATTTTTAAAATTCATCAATTTTAACTGAAACCATTTAAAAGAGCTTAAAAAAACAAACAATTTGGTATTTTGAATTTTTATCATAACATAACTGGTTACGGGGCAAATCCAAAAATGTGTTTTCCATGTTATTCTTATGGGAAATCAAGAAAACCCTCTATCTTGCTTATTTATTGACATAACTTAATCAAATTTCGTATGTACATTATCTATATAAGGTTTAACTTATACTTGCTTACAAAACCCATATGGCGGCAAACCTACATACTCACCCCCATGGGGTTTATGGGGAAAATAAAAAAATTGCCAGAGTTTGATACAATTTTGTGTTTACATTCACCAATTATTGATAAACTTAGATTTTCTAACAACACCCAATGGCAGAAAACCTAGATAATCGATCCTATGGTGTTTTATGGGGAAAGTAAATAATCTGAAATTCCATTGGAAATTCGCTGAGTACGCAGGTCTGCTGCGACGGGGGTATTTTAAAATTTGATGAGAACTGACAGTGTTTTTAACTTTTGACGCAAGATTTGAAAATGGGACTGAGGTCCCGAAACTAGTCATCTGAAGACAAATGTTTTGGATTGCAGACGTAAAGGTATTGTAACCTGTTATTATTATTGTCATCATCAATCCAGGTGGCAAACGTGAATAAATATATTATTATTCATTTATTAATGTTGAGGAGCAGAATTTTGAAATTCAAACGTTATAAAGAGCATTGTTTGTAAATAACATAAATATAAACACTGCATATTACTAACTTTGTAAATATAACCTCGAAAATACAGCTTTATAGTTAATATTTTTAATGATCAAAAGTCTAATTTCGCATCATGATAAAAAACGTTGTTCATCACTCGGAGCAAAAGTGTCTTTTTGATGTTAAATCGTTTTTAAAAACTCGGCTGCGCCTCGTTTTTTAAACACGATTGCGCAACAAAAAGACCCACTTTTGCTCCTAGTGATGAAAACTACTATTATAACAGTTGCTTTTTAAACAGTTTACTTTTGTAATAACGCATAGATTTCATTTTAAAATATAACAGCCGACTGGGAGTCACTGAAAAATATTAAATATATTAAACACGTTATTTAAGGAAATCTGGAACTCAAACATCTTGATCACAAGTTTAAATTTTTGTGTTAACAGTTTAAATCTCTCCCCCACAATCTAGAGGATCAAGCTACAAAAAAACTACCTATAATTGTGTGTAGATTAAAAAAAAAAAAAAAAAAAAAAAAAAAAAAAAAAAAAAAAACTATGTGACAAAAAGCACGATTGGATAATAATTTTAGCAGTTGAAATATGCTAGTAGTTTTTATCACTAGGAGCAAAAGTGGGTCTTTTTTTGCGCAAAAGTGTTTTAAAATGAGACGCAGGCGAGTTTTAAAGAAACGATTAAGCATAGAAAGGACACTTTTGCTCCAAGTGACAAAAGTTTTTTATCATAATGCGGAATTAGGCTTGAAAACATTAAAAATATTAACTATAAAGTTGTATTTTCGAGTTTATATTTACAAAGTAAGTAATATGCAGTGTTTACATTTTCTGTTGTTTATAAACAACCCAACGTTATTATAACGTTTGAATTTCCAAATTCTACATCTCAAAATGAATAATAATATACTTAGCAAACAGCTGACATTTCAGTCCTAGGACCTAAAAAATATTCCTGCTGGTTTTCAGCCCTAGGACCAAAAAGAAACGGTTTTGGTACCGTACTATTGAGAGAACGAAAAACAGGCTGATTTCGTGTAGGGTGATAAAAAATCATATTATAGATTTAGTTTTAAAAATATCAATAGCAATTGGTCATAAAACAGGTTGGACAGGGGATGGCAGTTCTGCTAGAACTGTGAACCCACGAAGTGTGTGATAATTAAATAATTTACTGAAACACAATGTGAGTTCTTCAATTGGTGTCTATCAAGCAATTGGCAATTAGAGGAATTATTGACGAGGACCAGTAAGTTCACACAATACACACACTATTACAAGCAACACACAAACATATGACCTGCCCACTCCTAGCCTGTACCAACGATTTTGATAATAGTTCGTTGCACTAAAGAAAGTTTATTACACATACGCATGAACTATTGCCACTTCAATGATGAAACTTATTGTTAATTAATTGCATCCCAAGAATCAATTGCAAGAGACAAGAGTACATTTTTTGAGTTGCACCGGATCTCAAATTTAAATCTAAAATTTTTTAAACATAATATTAATTTGATATAGGCTTAGCTAATAATTAGATTTATTAGGGTCTATAAAAGTATTATTTTTGTAGAACAAAACATACCCTATCGCTTTTTATTTCAAAATGTTGAACCAATTTAATGATTTTGATTTCAAACTTATCCATATTATAAAATTTCTTGGTTTTAATGTAATATTTTTTGTGTAAGATGGCTTTGTTGTTGTTTAAATACTTGTGTTTAAGTGAGCTTTTCACCATTAAAATATCTATCAAAAACCATCTAATTTAAAAAATAAAACTGGAAAAAGAAATATATAAATAAAACTGAATATTAATTGTCCAAAGCATGATATGGCTTCATTTTTTTTTTTTTTTTTTTTTTTTTTGAGGGAGAGGCGGAAAAATGCATTACGCACACAGGTGGCCAGCCTGTAGTGTGGGGCTCCCCTAAAAACGAGTTTACCCACTAAAAAACCTCCTCTACTCTTTAGGAATCTAACCTGGAATTGTTTGTCACATTACGTCAGGCTAGGCCTAAATTTGGCTTACGCCCGTGGGGCTCGCTCCTTATCCAGCCGCTCGATCAAGGGATCTGGGCCACTTCACGGTCCAGATCGGTTTTCTTTTCCAGGAGGATGCCCCGGACGAACTGTGACAAACAATCCCAGTTGCCCTCATCCTCCAAAATCTTTTGGCAGACCGAGTCCACCGAAAATGCACCAAAGATTTGTGTGGCCTCCAGGCGGGGCCCTTCCCAACGGGGACAGCGGAAGAATGTGTGTTCCGCATCGTCGGGAACACCCGGGCAATAAATGCAGTCCGGTGAACCGGTCTTTCCCATACGGTTCAGGTACGACCGAAAATAGCCGTGACCTGTCAAAAATTGGGTCAGGTAGTAGTCCACCTCCCCATGCCGCCGTTCCACCCATGGTTGGACCTGCTTGATAAGTCGCGCAGTCCATCGTCCTCGGGTGTCGTGCTCCCAGCTGTGTTGCCACTGCTGGTAGGTTCGGGAGCGCTCTTCTGTTCTTGCCGTGTCCTTGCCGATCTCGCCTTGTCTCTGATAAATCGCTTTCCTCTCCCCTGCCAAGAGCTTGACAGGGATGACTCCGGCGACCACCAGGACGGCAGGCTCGGACACTGTCCGGTAGGCGGAACACACCCGGAGCGCAGCTTGACGCTGAACCCGGGCGAGTCGCAACCTGTAGCACTCCTTATCTAGAGCGCCTGCCCACACCTCTGCCCCGTAAAGAAGCACGGACTGGACCGCGGACATCAACAGACGTCTTCTGCTGGATCGGGGACCCCCGACATTGGCCATCAGCCTACTAAGGTAAGTCACTACCTTAGCGGCCTTGTCCGCCGTACGGAAGATCTGATCCCTCCAGCTTAACTTGGTGTCCACCATAACCCCGAGGTATTTGGCGGCACGAGTTGATGTGACCACCTCCCTTCCCACTCGAAACGGGACGACGGTGTCGATCCTCTTCTTCGTAAGAATCACGATCTCCGTCTTACTGAGAGCAAGTGAGAGACCGTGATCGGACATCCAGTTGTTGACCACCCGCATAACTCGGTTCAACTTCAGTTGGGCCAGCTCAACGTTGCGTGCAGCAATGAGAGCTGCGACGTCATCGGCGTACCCAACCAAAGTGGTTTCCTCAGGCATCTCGGACCTCAGGAGGCTGTCATAGGCAACGTTCCAGAGATCCGGGCCGAGTATTGAACCTTGTGCGGCACCAGAAGTGACTTCCATCGTCCGCGTTCCGTCCCTCGTGTCATAAATCAGGCTTCGAGAGCGTAGATAATCCTCGACGAGCCGCAACAGATATGCAGGAATACGAAAGGTGTTGCGAAGCGCATCCAACATATCGACCCACCTCGCCGAGTTGAAGGCATTCTTGACATCAAGCGTAACAAGAAGCACTACTCGGCGGGAGAAATGGTTGTGGCTCTCGGCTCTCTCCACAGCTCTCTGAACTTCGGTGACAGCGTCGATCGTTGACCGTCCCTTTCTGAAGCCGTACTGACGGGGGCATAAGTCCCCGGCAGCTTCCACGGCAGAAGTCAGGCGGGAACGGATCAGCTTCTCGAACAGCTTCCCAGCCGTGTCCAACATGCAGAGAGGCCTGTGGGACGACGGCAGCTCGGGATCACCTTTGCCCTTGCTGATCAGTACAAGCCTGGCTGTTTTCCAGGGAGCCGGAAACACCCCTTCTACCAATCAGGCATTGTACATTCTCAACAACAAGTCAGCGTTGACCCTGATATTAACAGATATGGCTTCATGGTTCCTTCTATTGTTCTATTGTTGAGATGGCTAATATTAATAAACTTGCACATTGCTATGAACACAATGATATTTTCTGTTAATATAATCCCCGATACAAAGACAAAAATATACACACCATAATTTGTAAAACATGATGCAAATTAATGAAATGATGTGGGGTTTATATAACACATTTACTGAAATGGCGACCTAACTCAACAGGTAGTATAAAGCCAAGTATGAATGAGAGATGAGTGTAGGATGATTGTGGCGCGATCTTATAGTCTTGTTACTGACAAGGCCGACATTCTCCTTAGCCAGGACTGTTAATTCATAGCCCAAAAGCCAATGGTATCTAGGGACCTACAGTTTAACGTGGGATCCGAACCACAATTTTGACCTCACATATACGAATTGGTCTAATTATGAGGATGATTTTTATAGATAAACTAGTATTCACTAGTGCGGACGTTAATCCTCACTAGGGAATATCGCATCCACAAGCCATCGCTTATAACTATCCACAATTCGTGACCTCCAAGTAGCTAGATTACAGGACGTCGCCACCGTCCCAGTCTATTTACATGATGTATAAAAGATTAATGTGTTTGTATAAAGACTTTCTATATGAAAGCTTCAGACCCTACAATGGTGGAACTAATGGATGTTATTCAAAAAGGGTAGACTTCTTCACGAAAACAGTGATCAGATTCTTTGAACTGAAAACATATTGGCCATTCTGTAATGAGCTAGCAGCGGAAGAGGGTATAATCCTCAAAGGAGAGCGAATTTTAATTACATACAGTTTAAGACAAGATTTAATCAAAGTTACACATTCATCTCATCAGGGCGCAGACTCATGCATTAGGAGAGCAAGAGACGTCTTTTTGAGGCCGTGCTTGAATAAAGACGTGAGAAATGCAATAAGCTCATGTAGAATATTTAAGAAATATGCTCCAGATCAACAACGAGAGCCTCTCTTGCAAGATTCGACTGCTGAAAGGCCATGGCAGAAAATTGCTATTGATTTCGCTCAGGAGGGCTCAATCCATTACTTGATCGTAAGTGATTACTATTCATCTTTCTTTGAAGTGAAGAAAACTACCAAATGTATCAGTGAAACTCTGATTAGCTTCTGCAAAGAGCTGTTTGCAAGATGGTATACCAGAAGTAGTGGTTGCTGACAGTGGCACATCACTCAAGGCTCCAAGTTTTACTAATTTTTCACAAGACTGGAAGTTCAATATTGTATTATCACTGCCATATCATCATCAAGCTAACGGAAAAGGCAAATCGGCAGTTAAGATTTTCAAAAATCTACTGAGAAAATCTCGAGATGATGGGTTGGATTTTTATCAGGCACTTCTGGAGCTAAGGAACATGCCACTGCAAAGACAGTATGAGTTTGTATACAGTATAGTCCAACCCAACTGCTAATGAATAGGAGAACCCAATCACAGCGGTCAATCAATCCAAGCATAACCATAACTTTTACCTGAAGTACCCAACAGTGTTATCGCAAAATGAATCGTAAGAAAATGCAGTATACGAATCAGTGTGATTGCGGAACGAAAGAACTCCCCCCTTTGAAAACTGGCCAAGATGTTTTGGTAAAATAAAGACCTCAGCTGGAAAATGAACCCTGGGTTGAAAGAAAAGTAGTTAAGTGGGAAGGAAGAAGAAAGTATGAAGTTGAAATTAATGGAAAAAGCTATGTGCGAAATAGAAGATTCTTGCGAGAATGAAAATTGGAAAAGGGAAGGTGTTGGCCATGATTATTTAAATCACATGTGATTATGTTTATGTTTTGTTTTCAGTTGTTATGATTATGAGTTAAAGTATTAAAGTGTGTTCTTAAATACTCGTGAGTTGTTAATATCCTATACTCTTATACGAGCAATGTTTGCTTGTTTGCTTGTTTGCTTGCTTGCACAATTATCTCAAAAACGGCTCCGACGATTTCCTTCAAATTTTGGAATAAACTTAGTTTTACCTTAAAAATACGATTGAGATGGGTCTCGCCCCCAGGGAAAATCTAATTTTGCTAAAAATTAAAGTTTAAAATTACAAAATTTTAACATTGGGCTTATGGGTTGCCATGTTGGCAACGAATTAACAACATATAAACAAGAAGTACATTCAGAACTTCAAAAAGAAATGTAACAGCTGTTTATGTACTGCATATTAAATGTCAATAAAGTTTATTCTGATATTTAAATTTACTAATATTTCACCGAGCAACGCTCGGTCCTCCTGGTACTATTAGATTAGTTTAACAACAATTACTAAAACACACAACAATATACAGGTCATTAACTAGTAAATCAGCTACACTGCTGTATGACTATACGGAACGAGCGCAATCGTGAAGCCAAACTGAGGTTTTTTGTTTACATGTGAAAGGAAATAAAACAGACATGTTCAATACTGTCAATTTTAGCCATGAGAAACCCAGCGAGCACTGATGACTCACTTCCAAGATGTTGTCCGGACCACCAGCATCCGTACCACCAGCGTCCGGACCGTCGTAGTCCAAACGAGAGGGAGTGGACTGAAGCATTTTTCTCTTCTTAAATGTTTTATTACTTTTTAAATTCTCTGAGTTCTTTTAATAGATTAAGTTATTGTAAACTTTAATCATCATATAACGTGACCGCTTTTGGTAAAAAGTGGTATCGTTTGTAGGGGTATTTTAAACATTTTTGTTCTTGTATCATGATTATGCATTTCCATTCTTTTTTTAGATTTTGATATATTAGTATGAATAAAACAAGCAGATTGTAATATGTAAAGTGATGGAAGTGTTGAAATTTGTGGTTTTAAAACAATGGTCAACCGCAATATGTTCTTGGAATGTTAAAAATTGTTCGTAATGCTCTTTTCTGTAATTTAAAAACTTTCTGAGTTACTACTTGTTGCCTAGGATATGAGGTCGTAAGCAATATGTGATTGTATGTACCTATAAAAGCATGAAATATTAATTGTGTAATGGTAGTTTTGCAACATTTTGACAGGATTTTTTAATAAAGACGCTGTTGCATATTTTTCACTGTCTTTTCTCCCCGGCCAGGTAGTGTCACTGCTGTGCCTGGTGCTGATCTATGTTCCGTTCGACAACCGCCTCCAAACCAATTTGAACCACGTTGGCATCGTTTACGTCACCTACTGCTGTGCGGTCATTGTCAACGGAGTTCTCATCGGCAGCCACCTACAGGGCGAGCGGGTGCCCCAGAAAACCGTAAGTCATCGAAGCAATGTCAAGTAATGACAGCATAAAAGTTAACTCTGTCGGATGTATACCGACAGAGTTAACTTAATGTACTTCTTAATGTACATAATGTACATAAGAATGTACATAATGTACATAATGTACTTCTTAGTTAATCATTTAGTCTCTGTTTAATTTTACTAACAAACATTCAAAAAATTATTACTGTATATTAATATTTTTAAACATTAAAAAGTAGAGTAATTGGCTAATATCATATTTTTACAGATGTTTTTTTATTTTATTTTATTTTTTTTTTAAGAAAACAAGGTTATCAGGCTTTAATTAATGCCATCTAGGTTTCTATAAATGAATAGGGTATGACGGTTAGTATAAATGAACTTTCAACATTTAAGTTAGGTGCATAGAGAATTTTTATATATAATTAAATACCGGTACACAGAATGTTTGTTAATCGTATTGATTTTGGTTATTATTAGCCAAACACATGTATGAGAGAGGGCTCAGTTACAGGCCTTGCGTCTTTTTTAGAAGAGGGACTCCACCATTAAAATCACTTGAAACCAAAATAGGCTAGTTTATTACCCAATACGATTTGGTTGGAGGGAAATAAATAAACGGAAACCATATACATTGTGTCACCGAATTTTCATTCAAGATTTTAATTTCTGGTATTACTAACCTTTACCTTAGTGCACTTTAGTGCGCGTTACCCAATCTAGTCCATTGACCACAACCACAGAGGAGAGCTTCTCTGTGCCAATACACTGGTTTGGTTGTTAGGTTAAATTTTAGAGTGGTTGTATAATAATATATATCATAATTTTAACGTAAAACTAAATTACCGATATCTTGAAAATCTGACAACAGTGAACATAAAATCCATGATGCCAAGCAGATCTGGCAAGAACAAGCAGGTTAATTGTGGATACATGAGATAAGGTAACGGCTGATAAGATAAGCCCGACCTCTGAATCTAATATTCCGTATGCGATATGTGGATATTTTCCATTGATCCATGACTTGCTCTTAACTAGGTACCCGTTTTGTTATAAATATATTAAATGTCGTGTATAGTAATTAATAGTGAAGGCCCTCTTCTAAAAAAGACCCCAGGCCTTGGTCCTAAGAATATAGGCCTATCAGAAAATTAGAATTAATATTATGAAAACATCCTCTGTAAGAAAAGCACAGAAATTAAAATAACTATTGTTTTGTTTTTCCATGTAAACATTATTCTGAATTAAAGACTTCTAACTAGATCAAGGAATCCAAAATAAATCTTGATCTACATGATGATTAAAATACCCAAGAACAAATGGTTTTAAGATCGAGATGGTTTGAAACTATACAACAAAATATCTGATTGCAGCACTGTATTCCCAATAGTACCGCTCTACTATAAAAGTACTATAAGTTTTTTTATAAGTTTTTATAGTACTGAGAGCCAAGTGAGTAATCAATGTGAAGACTAATCCTGAAGGCGAGTGAGCAGAGCTGTTCAGCTAGCCTTGATATTATCATTGTAGGCCTAAATCTTCATCTGAATACTTGTGGCGATTTGGGTAAGCACAGGTAAATTGGCTGGTCATGTATAAAAATCAAAGAGTCACGAAACGGCTATAAATGATAGGCCCTCATTTATTCTAGGTCTAGACTGATCGATCTAGTATTTTTAATAGTTTACTAAACATTAACTTTTAAAATGGTAGACCCCAATATAATTTTATTTGTTCCAGTTGTGGATCTTCTCGACTGTCCTGGGCATACTATTCTTCATCACCGGTTGTGTCGTCCTCAACGACTGGTGGACACTGATGCACAGTCTTTACTTCCACCCACCAAAAACATTCCTTGACATGATGATCTGTTCAGGCATCTTTGCGATACTTAATTCCTTTATTTTTTTCACGGACATTTGGTTAACGTACCGATACGGCTGATATGTAAAAATTGATTTATAAAAGAATCTGTTGGAAATTGTTTGTTTATCCGCTAAGTATGCAGATTCAATGTGTTGGTAGTGTTTGTTGGCCTAATGTAAATATAGGCAAGAATCCTTGTAAAAAAGAATTAGGATAGAATAAAGTACAAAACCTAAGTTCTATAATGGAATATTTGTATATTTGTACTCCTTATCCAAAACAATTTAAAGTTTAGGATTTTTAAAATCGCGTTTGAAATAAGATATCGTAGCCTACCACAATTATGATTAGAAACGTAGCTACGGTAGAATAGAGTACTGTTGTTCCAGGACCAGACCATGTTAGGTTTTGTGAATTTATGGAATAAAGCAGAATTCAAAAATAATGCAAGGATATTGACTCATTTACTCCCAAAATTATTCAAATGTGGGATCACACTGGAACCCAACATGATCGGACCGCAGAAAACATCCGCTAGCAGTGGAACCTCATTAAAAAGCGGAAAATACCAATGGAATATTGTAGGCCTAACTTAATAAAGTTTGTCAACGAGCGAACTAAAGAAAAGCGGCCATAATAGCAACGAAATTGTGTCTAATAACCGTAATTCCATATCATACTGACAATCAGGATTTCCCTAATTTTCAAGTAAAAGTAAACAGTATTTTATGGACAAAATGTGTTACTGTAGGGTAAGACAGATTTTTGGAGTAAGGCTGCACATCTCCAGATGCCCGTTGGAACTAGCGAAAGAAAATTGTCAACTGCAAACTATCGAGGTGTACAATAGAATCTATATGTAATTCATGAAATTATCATGTACTGAAAAGATACAATAACATCTTCCAACACTCAAATCATAGAATCGTCATGGAAGGCCATAAAATTGTCATTGAAAACAGGACTCAAATCATCTAACACAGCCAACGATCTAGCTGAATACCTCTATAAAAAATATGTTAAAATGTTGGGAACTGATTCATTTTTGCATTTTATAAATGCTACGAAGAGTGTATAACTTAAATCCCAGGTATAATTGAAAAAGAGGGTTCTTTGTTTCATATTACATGAGGTTGTTTTAAGAGGTTGAATATTTTATTTTTTATTGTTTCTTACGATTTTGATTGTGTTAAACTTAATAATGTTTGTTGTTTTTAATTGACTTAGTTACAATATTAATAAAATGTATATACAAACTCTCTGAAGTATTTTTCCTAAAAGAGTTTGAAACTTTTAAGTGATAAAGTAAGTAAGCTTGCCTACAAAGCCAAGGCCTAACCTACTAGTGGTTAAAAATAATAAGTATTAACTCGTTTAGGGCTAATTGTAGGTTACATACCTTGTCTAACAGTTCAATGTTATCGTCTACTCAAACTCAATGTTATGTCTACTCGCTGTTACAATGTCATCCTCAGGTGTTTAAAATCAAAAGTGTTTTATCCAGAAGGTGTTGTCAAAGCATTATAATTGACGAACATAGCACATACACAATGAATAAATAACACACACATAACATTACGGGTAGGCCTGTTTCATGTACGTGTGTTATTTATTCATTGTGTATGTGCTATGTTCATCAATTATAATGCTTTAACAACTCCTTCGGAATTAAACATTTTTTTAAACACCTGAGGATGCCATTGTAACAGCGAAACATGTTCTGTAGACGATAACATTGAACTGTAAGACGAGGTACGTACGGTAACCTATAATTAGTCTTAAATCCTCCAGACTTCAGGGCTTTAAACAACGGATTTCAGTTTGGGACCCAAGTTTCAATGTCGCTTCAAAGCTTTATGAGAGAGGGTAACTTATTTAAAGTGTTCTTGCTAGCCAAGCTACTCAGTATAAATTAGCCATTCTGCAAAAAATCCGAGACATTAGATGGCCTTCTTCAGGCAGGCCCGGATTAACATTTTTTGACCTCCTAGGCCAAAGGTCACAATTACAACCCCCCCCCCAAAAAAAAAAAAAAAAAACCCCGATTTTTGAGCTTATTTTACTTTGGCTATTGTATAAAACAACAGAACTATTATAGGCTATTAGGCATGTGATGATCATTTTATTTCGTCACTTTAATCCGTGGACGTTATCCTTTTGCATCATTTAATGTACAGTACCGTACCATTTTACAATCATAATAATTTTAGATATGAAATCAAATTATAAATTTTTGTAATACAGAAATAAAATTTTCATCAATCTTCACGCAGAACAGCCGTTTTCTGGTTTGTATTTAGTCGACAAAGATGGCCTTTTCTGTTGTCTTTGAAAAGTGCTCAGAAAAAAACATCTGTTAATTTTTCTGTGCGCTAACCTGAAAAGTTGATTTTTACCTAAGCAAAAATCAACGAGGTAAACTATATATACAGGGTGGAAAAAAAGTCTGGAAACGGTCTAATATCTTTAAAAGTATATTAGTAATAAAACTAAAACTTTGCAAACTTATTTTGAGTGACAAAGTCTACTGCCTGAACTACTTTTTGTCCTTAGACCTCCAAGGGGGGACGGCCATAAGGAGTCGGAAGAAAATCTTAAATGTAAGCATAGGTCAATATTTACATAAAATTAAAGGTCTCTAAGAATTGAGAACAATGCCGCAAACCCGACCTCAAAAGGATGACCGAGTCAAAAATGGCAGGCGATCAAACTTTGCATTAAAATCATATTCCTGAAAACAAAAAATGCAATAACTCCCGATATAGGCCTACTCGACCTTTTGAGGTCGGGTTTGTGGCAAATTGCTTAGAATGCAAAGCCCTTAAAATGATACATCATGTGACGTAGGCCAATGAAGTTATTCCCAAGACTTCCTTTAGGGACGTCCCTTTGTGGAAGTCGTCAGAGAAACTCATTTGACCTACGTCATATGATACATCATTTTGAAGCGCTTTGCATTTTAAGCAATTTGCCACAAACCCGACCTCAAAAGGTTGAATGTATCGGGAGTTATTGCATTTTTTGTTTTCAGCAATATGATTTTAATGAAAAGTTTGATTGCCTGCCATTTTCGACTCGGTCATCCTTTTGAGGTCAGGTTTGTGGCATTGTTCTCTATTCTTAGAGACCTTTAATTTGATGTACATATTGACCTATGCTTACATTTAAGATTTTCTTCCGACTCCTTATGGGCCATCCCCTCTTGGAGGTCTAAGGACAAAAATTAGTTCAGGCAGTAGACTTTATCACTCAAAATAAGTTTGCAAAGTTTTAGTTTTATTTCCAGACTTTTTTTCCACCCTGTATAGAGTGCTCAACAGATAGGGAAAAGTGTCCCCTGTTGATTGGCGCCATTTTACCCACGATTCCGCCGTTTCCTTGGTAACCAGTCCTTTGTTTACACTTTCCCATCTGTTATTAATTTGCCATATTACCCACACCTATCCAATGTATCTATGGTAACCAAACTTAAAAGCATAGTATTCACAGACCATAAAATAAAATTGGTTTTAAAAACAAACAACTTTCCGTCCTAAAGATGAAAACTTCTTTAAATCCAGGGCAAAGGAACAAGGTCAAGACAAACCTTAAAAGGCACAGGTCAAGCCTAAGAGATGCTGCTTACCGTCAATTAGGGGAATGTTTACCGCTGGTTGGGAGCGCTCTTTACCGCTGATCTTAGGCGCTATTTACACGTATTGAGGGCGCTCTTTAACACCGGTAGGGGGCGTGAGTTAACTCTGATCAAGAGTGATATTTATGGTAGTATATTAGAGGGCGATGTTTACCGCCAGTCGGGGGTTTAACTCTTTACAGCATATTAGGGGCGCTCGTCCCCGCTACGAAGGAGCTCCCCGGGTCCTGGGACCTTAGGGGGTCGCCTAGTTCGCCTTAATAAATCTTTCTTCTTTCTCTTTTGCCAAATTTCTATTTGTAACTCTTGTTATTAAAGAATTTAATATAAAAAATGTGAAAAAACAAAATAAGCCTAAGTTATATTTGCGGTTAATTTTTATTACTAAAACTTAGTATAAAAACGCCCATTTGATGCCCCCCCCTTGGTTAACGCCCTAAGCCATGGCCTAGGTTGGCCTAGTGGATAATCCAGGCCTGTCTTCAGGATATCATCAAGATGGTTTACTCACACTTTGGGTTGTGAGGAGAGATGGACACCTGAGTCACGTTTGGCCTCCCCCCTCCCAACTTTTGAAAAGTTTGTCTGAGTTATAAGTTGCATAAGAAATTACAAAACTCCAGTACTAAATCACAGTATGCCTACTGCCTGTTTTTTTCTTCTTTTTTTCAGCGTGCACCCTTAAATAACAGTCACACAAGACCTAAGTGACTTTGTGAGGGTTCCTCTAATGGTTGAATTCCCATAAAATAATCATTTTTGTTCCGCTAACCATAGAAATTATCATAGCTACATTTTAAACCTCAAATCTCAAGGGGGGGATCCAGACAACCATATCTTACACTTTGACAACCCTAAATTAGGGCCTACAATGAAATATCATTTTGCAATACATAGCCCATTATTATAGTAAATAAATATAAAAATTAGCTTTTAAAACAAAAATTCTTACCTTTTCTGCTTCAGCTAGGTAAATCCAGAGCTTCCTCCAGGTAGAGAACTTCTTAACCTCACTAAATAAGAACTGCATTTCTTTTGACGCATATCGAGATGATAGAGGGGACTTGTAATCTGATGTCATTTTTAAAACTGATCACTAAGTACACTAAAACCAAAAGAAATCTTGATTGCTAAACTTAAACTAATATCAACTACAAAAGAAAGAAAGAGGTTATGTCTTGTCTCGGCTCGAGACTCTTGAGAGCAAATATTTTTTATCTAAATTTCAAATTCTTCTTGTTCATTAAAACTGCATGCCGCCATCCAATCAAATCAAATCGTTCCTTGCTATTTTTACCAGGGCTGCCAAACATCACATTTAAAATCAATTTCAACTACAGCCATTTAAAGTTTATTCAAAAGAATAACACTTCCCTACGACGGCGCTGAAGGGCCATTATCTAAGTTCAAAAATTTCTTCTCCCCCTCTGAGAAAAAAGTCAGAATCTTTTGCCCTCTGAGAAAAAAGTCAGAATTCTGAGTTTAAAGTCAGAACATTTTCCCGATGAGAAAAAAGTGAGAATTCTGAGATTAAAGTTGGAATATTTTTTCCTCTGAGAAAAAAGTCAGAACTCAGAGATTTATGTCAGAATCAAAGGGACGGCGGCTTTCTTCTGAGAAAAAAGTCGGAATTGTTGTAAGCTGTTCCGATTCCACATTCCAACGTTCATTCTTAAGGTAACAGGATGGTGGATTGGGTCAGCGATGGATCGAGGAACAGGAACAATCAAAGAAAGCCCGTGTAAAATTTCAGCTTAAAGGGTTCAGTAGTTTTTAAGGGATTGGTTAACACCATAGATTGTAGATAGAGATTATCTATGGTCAACACCATAGATATAGAACGACAAAAAATCAGAGGACGCGTAGGACAAAATAGTACTATGAGATAGACCTACTATCATTTCAAATATTTTCCTATACAAATTTAGTAACAGTTAGGGGGGGGGGGTATGTGCCCCAGTGAGCCAACAGCCTCCTTCCCTCCACGAGAAGACGTATAGGTAACACCTTTGAAGCTGAAAACACAAACGATACAAGTTCATAATACAGTAACAAATAAAGTGTGAAAATGTTCCTCTGTAGTTAATTATTATATCCCTCAAATGACAGCCTCTGTTTTTTTCACCCATAACTTATAAATCCTATGAACTTAACTAGACTTGGTAACTGTAATCTGAGAAAGAGGAATTTAGCAAGCCAGCAGGGCAGGGTTTTCACCAAACAAACCTAAAAAATGTTAAAAACTTTAACATATGAATTAGAATATATAAAACCCAACATTACTTATGCTAGCTATAAGTGCTATAGAGAGTTGTTTCACATTGACAATATTAGCTGGCTTGACATAAGTATTGTTCTACAGTATTATTAATTTAATAAATAAACATTATACCTATAGAATAGAAAATTGGAGAGATTCTTCATTTAAAATCAATGGCAATAGTGCACATGTGGTTGGTGTAAGTTGGCGTGATTGATTTGTAACTTGGACTTCACGGGGTTTACGGGTTTCACGCCGGCATCGGCTTGACCGGGTTCATTGAATCTCCGCTAGAGCTCTCTCAGTTCGGTAGTTCAAATAGTTATTTCCAGCTCCACTAGATTGCAGCATTTACTGAAGCTCAAACTCTACCACCAATGTTTTCAGACCCCAGTAAAAAGTTGGAGTGTCCACCCCATGTTAAAAATTTAAGTATGCCACAGAAAAAAATAAAATATAATAAAGTGCTGATGTCAGTTTTCAGAAATGACAATGCAAATTTTAATATTTACCTCACAAACGTCAATATAAGAATGAAAGAAAAAAACAAGAGTTTGCAAAATTATTCATTTCACTGTTTTCACTCAACCAATCAGTTTAATCCTCCTTTAAAAAATAAATTGTGGTAGTTCTATGTATCTGTATTTCGTGAGTTTTAGTTCTATATACATGGATAATTATATTAACAAAGGTTTGGGTTTGGACCTTTCCTCATCAAAACCTTAAAGAATTACTTTGGCATAGAAACACACAAAACCGTAAGAAAAAAACATAAAATAAATAAAAGTATAACTTATATTGTTTAAACTTTTTAAGTGGATAATTCAAGTGATTATTTCCAAATCTTTTGTCGATTAAACAAAAAGAAGACATCCATTGGAAATTCGCTGAGTACAATCTGCGTTGGGGCCATATTGGGGGTACTTCTATTTTGTAATATGTTGTGGAAGTTCTAAACAAATGCATTGCAGATGCAAATGTTTCAGGTCATCGGTAAAGGGAGAAGCAATACTATATGTTACAAAGAGGAAAACACTGAGGTTTATAAAAATAATAAACGTTTTCGGGATATAAGTTTAATGATGTGGCCTACATTTTGTAAATCCTGATTTGTTTTTTTATAATTAGAAAAAAAAACTACAAGAACGAATTTTGGTAAAAACATTCATATTCAAGGTGTGTAAATTTGTGTAAAAAACATTGGATGTTAAAAAATTATTTTTATACTAAAGGCCTGAGAAAATGGTGAAAAAACATCCATAACTGATAACTGGATGAACGATCGAAGAGTCCTCATACCACTGTATGGATGAAATCCGATTTCATTGGTAAACGATTACTCTCAAAGAAGCATCAGATTCCAAACTTTCAAAATTAAAATTGGTTTAACATGGTTTAAAAATCGTGTTAACATACATTGTTTTTTTATTCGTTATCTGAGTGGATATTTTTTAAAATTGATTTTCTATCACGTCAAATGAAAGATACTATGGTAGCATTTAAAATGACACCAAGTTTGAAATTTTCAGATGAAAAACTCACAGTAATGTTTCAAATTTAACATTGTTGTTATTGGACAAAATGCTGAAATGGCGTAGGTACTGCACTTTAGCAGAAAACCATCAGAATTAAACCAGTTTTTTGGTTGTTGTTAGTTTATGCTGTGAGATTTGTAATCTTAAGTCTGTATTCATTAACTTTTAAAATAAATTGAATAACTAAATATTATGATAGTTTTTTATTTGTTTCATTTTATAACAATTAATTTCTGCATATTTTTTTGCATCCATAGCAACCATGTCCATCAAAATTAAAGCAGTTAAAATTCTAGAATTAAATTAATTGTATTCAAAATTTTAAGGAATCCCTAATCCTCGTAATAAGTTGGCTTTTGTAAAATTGAATATAAATTGGGAAAGCTTTGACAATGTCTGAAGTTTTAGGTGATAAAATTTTCAAGAGTTTATTCTGGAGTCCAAAAGTATTGTTTAGTTTCTATAAATAAATCAAAATTACCACTTCGTTGGGAGGATATTAAATTGAGGCTGAGTCATTTAGGAGAGAAAAGAAAAAAATCAAGAGGATCAAAATTGAAAAATGGAAGAGGAATGAAAATTAAAAATTCATAAAGAACAACATTTCTAAATTGAATGGGAATACATTTTTGCGTTGACATGGTCGAAATCAGTTGAAGTTCTTTTGAAGCTGGAAGTATCGCCAAGTTATTTTTTTGTTTCTCGCTAAAATTTGCTACATATTGAAAATTGCCTATCTTCTAAAACAGTTTGTTAACAAGTTATGATAATGATTCCAAACCAAATTCACAGAGGGATGAAGATTACCAGTGTTCTACTATCACTTAACCAGTTATGTCATTGAGTCAGAGCGAAATTCACCGTTAATGAAAATATCAAGTATTCTGCAACCAGTTAGCCCTACGTCATTGATTCGGAACAAAATTCACCATAGATGAAAATTAAAAGTATTCTACAACCAGTTACGTCATTGACTTTGAGACAAAATTCATCGTGGATGAAAATTACAAGTACATTCTACAACCAGTTACTTCATTGATTTGGATCTAAATTCACAGTGGATGAAAATTGCAAGTGTTCTACAACCAGTTACTTAATTGATTTGGAACTAAATTCACAGTGGATGAAAATTGCAAGTGTTCTACAACCAGTTACTTAATTGATTTGGAACTAAATTCACAGTGGATGAAAATTGCAAGTGTTCTACAACCAGTTACTTAATTGATTTGGAACTAAATTCACAGTGGATGAAAATCTCAAGTATTCTACAACCAGTTACTTCATTGACTTTGGGACAAAATTCATCGTGGATGAAAACTACAAGTATTATACAACCAGTTACATCATTGATTCAGAACAAAATTCACCGTGGAAGAAAATTACCAGTCTTTACAAAACCTACCAAGTTTGGACCAAATCTTCTTTGAGTATAATGAAAACCAACAGTCGGATACAATCAGGTTTTACAAAATTTTAAGGACCTCCATATAGTGTAGATTCCTTTTATTGAAAATTTTCCCAGTGGTTCTGAGTTACTGTGCATTTATGGAAACTTAAATCTATTACTAAGTATTGTCGATTATTCCTCTTCCATACTTTTGTCATACTGTATTTGAATCAATAAACACATTCTCTAAGATGATTTATTTTTTACCTCTAAATATTTAAAATAATGTGTTTTTTACTAAACAACTCTAATAATATCTTGACTATCTTACATTAAAGGTAATGAGGCAAATTCAAAAGAAATATACATTAAAAAAATTTAAAGTCCATAACTGGATGAACGACTCGAAGAGGAGAGAGTCCTCATACATGAGTATGATGAAATCTAATACCATTATCTGATATTATTATTATTGATATCATTATTATCTGTATTTCATCACTGTATTGATAATCTGATTTCATTGGTGAACAGTTACTCTCAAAGGAGCGTCAGATTCCAATCTCTCAAAATAGATTTTTTGCATAACTTGTAGAGTAAATGTCCTTTTCATTGGTGATGTTATTCTGACAATTAATAAACTAATGATCCGTTGTTGAATTTCCCTTAAGAAATTCATTGGAGTGGAGACTGTTTTATTGGTGTTTATGACCTCTATGCGCCAGAGTGTGGGCTTGCATTTTATTGATTACTCACAAAAAATAACACAGGGATCTTCAGACTCTGTTTTTTATGGCACTTCCTTTTTATTCAACATAATTTAAAAAATTAATTTATCAAAACATTAATTTCTAAAAGATCTCTAAAAAATATTCCTAAAAGATGAGTTTAATAAAAGAATAATCAAATATATAATACTCCCATCGCATTAGACCTGCTTACTAATCGAATTTTCATTATTTTTTGTTTTCTCCATAAACACTATGAAAATAAGTGTGTAGGTTTGCTGCCATGGAGGTGTTGTAGCCAAATATATGTCAAATCCTTCCTAGTGAATATATCTAGAAAATTGTTTTAAGGTATATTAATAAATAAACGAGATACAGGGTTTTGTGTTTATTTAACTACTACACATGCACATAAGTGGTTTTTACATTTTAATATTTTTGTTATGATTTACTGCTAAATTTGATCGCCTGCCATTTCGGGCTCAGTTGTGCTTTTTAAGTTGGGTTTGCAGCATTGTGTTCTACCAAGCAAGACATTTAATTTGATGTACATATATATCAACCTGTGTTCACATTGAGGATTTTCTTGACTCCTGGTGGGCCATCCCTCATTAAGACTAAAAGTTATGAAATGTCTCAAAATTTAGCATTGGCGACCCAATTAAGATGTTTAATTCCACACATAATCCAAGAAGGGTGATGTGCTTTATAAGCCTCCCAACCTTTTAACATGGCAGATATATAACATTTTTAAAATACCGTAATGGTTTTTACCAATTTCCCATGGTCCGATATTGGTAAAAATATTTTCCTCGTTAACTATTTGTTACTTGACTCATCAACAACAACATTTTTAAGGGTACAATTTGTCCGAGGTTAGGCCCTATTTTCTCGTATATTTCCCTGCCTATTATTAGAAAAAAAAAGAAAAAAAACATTGATTCCTTAAGGTTTTATCTTGTTTGCTTCAAAATTATTTAATTAAAACCACCCTCAATTCGGTCTCTGCAGTTCAGCGTTCACGTCAGTTGGCTATCCTGCTTTTCATAAGAAAAATCGCATGGTGGCAGATTTTGCGCGTGGCGTGACTGTGACCCAATTAAACAGCTGACTTGTCTCAAGGGTGGAGGGATCCAAGATGGCGCGCATGCGCAAAACAGCTGTCTGCTGTCTGCACGCTGCACGCAGCCGTCTGCTAAAGTCCGTTGTTTCGTTTCGTACACCGGCTTCCCGCGAACGTGCCGCTCTTCGTCGTCGAAACAGGAGGGATAGCGGGATACATCAAGTGCAAGCCTAATACCAAGAGGTAAGTAATGTAAATATCCACTTAAACATACACTTAAACTGATTATAAATCCGAATTTTATGTTCACCCACGTGTTTTCTAGAAGCACAAATCGATCGCCAGGTCTTCAACCGGGGCTGCACGCACGTGGAGGATTTTCGTTTCTTATTTATTTTTGAAAACATTTATCAATTTTTGTTCCATCTCGAATTGAGTAGGGTATTCGGATTGATGTTATTTGTGCCAGTGATGACATAAGTTGCGATCAATACAGCCTTCCCCCCTTTTCTGCTTGTATTGTATTCAAAGTTACTCGCTGTTTTTAAATCGAGAAAAAACCAGTTTAAATTTATTTTAGCTAAGAAATTTTTACGGACCAACCTTTATTTTATTGGAGTTCTCATGCATTGCTTAATCTATTGGTATTTGCAAGATGATGTAACGAGGGCAAAAATGTGGACTGACACAATGCAGTTTCATTTATTTTAGCTTACCTTGTGCCGTGAGCGTTTTTTACCAGTATAGTTCTTCCTTTTATGAAGTATTCTGTAAATATTTTACCATGAAGTTTGTTATGTGAAGAATATCATCTATACTTATTTAATACGCTAAGGGTTTTTTTGTCTTGAGAACTCCTGCTACAATTTTCAACCGATTTTCAAGTTTTTTGTGTCGTTGGATAGGGCTTGGCCTGTAGTTGTTTCCGCCAAAAACTGATGAGAATCGGACTAAAAATAAAGGCGCTATCCACCATTGAAATATCAAAATTTCCCGTTTAAATAACATAAGGATTGAATAAAGCATTTTAAACATCTGTTAATAATCAGCTGTAAATACGTGTTGTTTTGGTGATTAAAGATATTCACAATAGTGGATTGGCCGGATGTGGTTGATTTTGAGCTAAAAGTAACATTTGTATTGTATTAAAGTAAATTGCTCGATTTCGAGCAACACGTATAGGCTACTAGTAACAAATAAACCAGTGTAACTTTGTAATTTTTAGGTTGACAAATGTAGGATCTGTATATATTGTTTTATAAAATGATTGCAAAACATAGCACAATTTAAACCGCATTAAAATTTTATTTGTCATGTTCATAGGAATTTTTTAAACTATTGGCAATTAATACATTTTATTAAGCCTAGGTATGACTTATTTTTAATCAAGTAAAAAAATTCACTGTCTAGTTTAAATCGGCAGATGTAAATTAAATCTGCATACGCTTTGCATAGGCCTATACGTAAACCAACATTATCAGAATAGCGATTGAGATTACTTTTGAAATTGGGTTTACTCAGAAGGTTTTTAATGTTGAGTTAATGTCTGTGTTGAATCCAGCCACACATATAGAACTAGCTGTTGATTAATTTGGGTTTTAAATAGCAATTCTATTTTTATACACGTTGCTAACTACTTCCATCTCGTCGGGAAAGGTCAAATGGACTTCTCCATTTTACTGAATACATGTAAAATTTGTAAATTTTTTCTACTTACTGTCTTGGGTTTTAAACTACCAATTAAAAAATGGTCATAAACTCAATGTTTTGTTTTAAATTATTTACAATCTTAAAATAACAAAAATGTCTCAGTAATGAACAGGTTTTCTTGATTTTCGTGTCAAATTAAAGGAAATTATGCATCACTGGAATTGTGCATGATCTCCTTCAAATTCACGACCGATCTTAGGGTTACATCATTATGTTTAGTCTTCAAGAGTGAAGGTTATAATGCTTTCGACTTTTTTTAGTTTTGTGCGCAACTTTTTGGGTGGTTAAAATCTTGATTTTCCAGTCATTTTTTGGTCAGCTTGAGAAGTATCTTACGGGTTTATAACGTATACCTTCGGCATATAACCAATTCAGGACGTAAAGTGATTGAACATCAAGATAAATAGAATTATGTAAGGAAATATTTTTTGCAATACTGAAATCTATTACGATATCAGATGACTAGTTAGCTAATTTAATTTATTTTAAATCAAAATTACTGTCATTAAATAAATTACAAACCTCACCTAAAACCGCGTCCGCTCTGGCCGAACAGGTTCGACGAACAGTGTTCTCCCAAACATTTGTTTGTTTGTTGGTATTTATTTTTTATATGAATCATATGGTGGGTGATTGTTCGTTATAAATGTTTGCTGATTTTTTTGTGTTCGCCGAACAAGAAGAAGTTCGCTACGAATATTCGGCCAGTGCGGACGCGGCTTCGTAATCTAAAATTTCAAACTAAACTTTTTGGTGATCACGAGAGAAAGATACAGAGTTCTCCATTGTGAATAACAGGGCTTGTGGTGACAGGTGTTTGTATATGACTTTCCTTGCCTTTTTGTGTTTTGAGTTATTTTAATCTGATTTTTGTTTTATTTCACTGCTACAAGCAAAACTTTACACTATCATGTTTAATGTAGACGTCTAACAGTTCAGTTTTGAAAAATATTAACAGTTTAGTTGGTAATAATTATTATCGTTATTTGTCATAACACAAATTTAATACACATTCGTAACTCGTCATTAAAAACATGATGAATTATTTGATGAATATGTGGGTTGCTCCTAGGCTAAAATCCGGAGTGTGGTACTCGCAAACTCGCACAACACATTTTTACAAGGAAAGTTTGAAAATCATAAAAGTTTCAATCTTTCATAAAACAGTTATTATTATTTTTACTTATATTGTTTGTGTTATTTTCAATAAGCAACTTTTTTTAATTTTTATTTTATACAATTCTGATATTTAAAAGCGTTATTGAAGTCCATGCAAACAGTTACAACCACAAGTTTGTCACGAGTTTAAAATTTTTGTTTCTTTCAATACATCTCCGCTCTTTCCCCTCACCCCGATGCCCCAGAACTTCCGCGCATGGTCAAGTTAAAAATTATTACTCCTAGGACTTCCTCAACCCTTACAGCAATCGAGCAATCTACCATAAACCTAAAGCCAAAGTTTATGTATTGCAGATTACTAAAATGAATGAAGAGCAAATTGGTTTTATAGCGTAGCGTAAACACGACGCGAGCGGTGCCAAGACGTCGCGTTTGCCAAACGACCCGCCGCACCGCGCCGTCGTCAACGACAACTACAATGACCAGACAAGACAATGGGCTCGTTCACAATCATCCAACGCAACCGGGATTCAGATTTTTTTCCTATCAGGTGACAAATACCAATAGTCATGTGATAAATTTTGTTGGGTCCTATTGACGTCATCTTGCTGTTGTTTTTTGAATCCACCGGGATTTTGAAGGTTGCTGACGTTCACGCACATTTGTTAATAACCTTGTTAATATAAAAAAAAAAAAAAAAAAAAAAAAAAAACTACCGTCGAGGAACGTGAACTTGACCAATGGGTAACCGACTGAGTGGCCGGCATGGTCACCGTGGATGAGTAAAATTCAGCTGAATTAAAACAAACCACTAAAGAGGGGGGGGCACCGATGATGTCCCCTACATCATGTACACATATCGTGTATCCAGTATCCGTGTACATTGTGGAAAAGCGCAGGGCCGGGGAAGAATAAAGCAATGTAGGCCTAATAGTTTTTATCCGCAGTCCTGAGTGAAGCTCATGTTACGCGTTTTTGATTGTAACATTTTCAGAGTTTCAAAAACAGTTATAAAGCTCAAACAAGGTCGTGTGGAACCCTCTCGCGCCACTACGTGTTTGCTTGTTGTTGCTGCTACGCTAAATCCGCAAAAGATGGTGGAACTCCCTAAATGTCCCTCTTCTTTCGTTTATGGGGTACGAGCTTCATCTGCTTGTCACCACCGAGTACAGTAAGATCAGTTCCTCGTCACCTCTATATAGTCATCCTCATCAACTTGGCGCACTGTTTGTGAGGAAGTTTACTGGTCAGTGACCAGATCCCAAAGTGGCGGCGCTGTAGTCAAAATTCGGTTTTGAATATTTTAATAAACATGATTTCTAGTTGAAAATTTTCATAGTCTAATAATTTAAAAAGTTGTACCTAAACCATCTATGTACTCGCGAAGAAATTTCTCCACTCGATAAGCAAGCGACAAATACATTGTGTTTAGAATATTTTTGTAGGATCAATCGAACAGAAAATAGGTACAAATTAGAATTACTCAATGTTCCATGAAGTAGCGATTAAACATTCATTCCCACCATAAACCCAACAGTAAACTCCACACTAATGGACGCTGTTTCCGGTTTGTTGGAATGGGACGCCCATACCATCAACGTGGATGGTGGAATGTGCAACTGCGCACTTGTACACGAACGAGTGCACCGAAGCGCAGTTGCATGTTGCTGTGAAGCGCGAATAATTCATACAATCCCACTGTTATTTTGGGTTTCTATGTTTATCTCACAGTCCCTATTTTGTTTTTCATTAAAGTGTGTTCTCAAGGTCGGTGTTGTTTTACATTTTATTTGCTTTTTTTAAACTAGTTTACTTGTTGCTCGAAATCGAGCGATTCATTTTGATACAAAACAAAAGTAAATTTTAGTTCTAAATCAACGACATCCGACCAATCCAAAATCCAATATTGTGAATACCTGTAATCCCAAGAAACTACACGTATTTACAGCTGAACATTAATTTGAATTTGTAAATTAGGTTAGACTAAAGATGGGCTCAGAAGGAAGCCCGAAATATATCAATTTTTTTAACAAATTGTTTTTCTAAATTCATGAGTAGCTTTAATTTCAAATAATTATCAATACCATGAAGAAAAATACATACCGCAAGGAATTAACATTAATAGATGTTTAAAATGCTTTATTCTAGCCCAATGTTATTTTAATGGGAAATTTTGACATTTCAATTGTAGATAACGCCTTTACTTTTAGTCCGATTCTCATAAGATTTTTGAGGAAACAACTACACATCAAGCCCTATCCAACGACACAAAAAAATGTGAAAATCGGTTTAAAATTGTAGGAGGAGTTCTCTAAACAAAAAAGCCCTTAGCGTATCAAATAAGTATTTTGGGAGATGACTTGTTGGCTAGTGAAGGCAATGTATACAGAACCGAATAAGTAGGGACATCCCATGTTAAAAAATTTTAGTTTTGCCCTCGAAAACCAGAGGAAAATAAAGCGCTGATGCTAGGATTACTTCTCCTTACTGTCACGGGAAGCGCTCTTTTTACCTCTCAAATGTCAAAATGAGCGTACAAAATCAAAACAATAGCAAACTTCTGTAATATTATTCTAGTCATCTGTTTCCATTCAACCAATCAACATAATCCTTACCATCTTGGTGGTGCTATCTGTGTTTCAGGGGCGGCGTTCTCACTTCCCCATAAGGATGTCCCTACTTATTTGGTTCTGTATACATTGGTGAAGGGGAAGATACCCCCACCACTACCAGCTGTTAAATAGCATTGAAATAAAATAAGGCATTAAAAATTAACCAATAGGAGAACTATAAATCACTGAGGTGGGGGGTAACCTCCCCTCAATCCCTTTTTCCCTAGCTGGCCAACAAGTCATCTCCCAACAATAGGTTAATATCTATACTTATTTAATTCGCTAAAGGTTATTTTTCTAATTTTAACTCCTACAATTTTGAAACAATTTTCAAGATTTTGGTGCTATTTAATATGGCTGGGTCTGTACTTGTTTCTGCCAAAAATTGTCGGGCTAAATTAAAAGTGCAATTCGTAATTGAAATTTAAATTTTCCAATTGCAATAACATTGGGGTATGGTTGAACATTTAAACATCATCCTTTAATTTACAGTTGTAAATAAATTATGTAGTTTTGTGGCTACTGATAATCAAAATATTGAATTTTCGTGTGTAATTGATTAACAACCAAATAACACTTTTAGCAATACAGGTTATAGTCCAAATTCGGACAAGAACTACCGTACTCTAGTTTTATTACTGATTGAAAGCAAAATATACTTATAACATTTTATGTATGTATTCCGATTAGTAATATAAATTCCAGAAATATGCTTAACATTCCCATAGCATGATACCTGTTTTTGTTTATCAACGAAATTCCAATGACGATTTATTTTATTTTCTCTGAATCTCATTGGGTTGATAATGTAGATTTTCTTAAAATGGATGTGTTCAAAGCGATTATAATCCCCAACTATGAAGTTATGAGTAAAGTATGTACAGAATGGCTTCTAAGTTCTTTTAATAAATAAACAAAAATACTAAAGGGTTGTTGACGTTTCATAAGAGACGTGCGGTGCGCATTTTTATTTGATCCGTTTCCATAAGCTAAATTCTAAAGCACAGGATGATGCGGAACTGGAATTAGTATATATATATTTTACAGTTTTGACGCAGTATAAAAAACTTTTAAAAGTTTAAGTTGTGGGATGATAGGTGTAAGCTACAGGCCTACAAACATAAATAAAAACAGAGGATTTTATAAGTTAGTTTCAGCTACCACAAACTTAAGTAGAACTCGATGGACAATGATGCTGCAACTTGTTTATGACCATCGGCAATTTCAAATTCCTACCGAGAACTAGAAAATTGAACCTCTTTCTCTGTCAAGTCATGATGCAATCTTGTGGTTTGCTCCTGAGCGTGGTATTGCGTCTTCTTGTGAACGAAATTGCATAACATTACACGCAAATGATCGGGGTTTTTACTTGTTATAGGCCCAATTAGTACTAGAGATATTACTAAATGTCATAGGACTTATGGTAGTACTAGAAGTCCATGAAAGGCATCAAACTGTTAAGACAATTTTTAATTGGTTTTCCTTTTGCTAAAACATTGTCCACATTACGTACAAAAGTTTTTAGGTATATAGAAAATAAAGAAATGTTTGCTTGTCTGAAACGTATCCAGGCTCAATTTTACAAAATTAGGGTAATGTATTCACACATTAGAATACAGTACTTATAGTGTTTATGTGACCTAATAATCTCTTAACATTAATATAATGTCATTTTGCGAGTTCTGAAAAATTTTGTTAAGTAGGCTACTGTAGTTATCTTCATACCACTTACTTTACAGTCTTCTTCCATTTACTTTATTCTAGTGATAAAAAGTTTTTAAAAAGACGTATCTGACACGGTTTCCCACCCGCCCCGCGTGGTGAAACACTCCGGTTATCTCAACAGAGAGATACAGCGCTACACCACGGTCCGGATGGGATACACAGTGTAGAACATCTACCATGGAGTTCGTAACAAAGAAATATATAAATATTAATACTGTATATATGTGTTAGGGTTGTTATATTTTATTTCAAATCAAATCGTAGGTTGTATTTTAAAAGCACACCCTGTGTTAGGCCTATTTTCTCTCTCTTATTCAGACTAGCCGACCCATTGTTTTTAGTTATTTGAAGCATTATACTTAAGGTCCAATGTCTTTTTATCTGACCATTAATTACCTAAATGTTTTATGTTTATTTTTTATGTTTAATTACCTAAAACAAATATTTATTTAAGTTAAGATTAATATTTTCATTAATGTTTCACGTTTTATTAAAATTTAATGAGTTAGTTTGACACTGTTAGTGTTACTTAAAATAGTTCATCAATGATAAGTTGCATCTTTTACTACTACTTACAATTATTAAGGCTTTGTATCTCCTTAATCCGATATTGTTTAACAATAACAAAAGTATTGTACTATGACATTTTTCCGCGTTTTGAGAAAAACCATTTAGGCCTACGCTCTAAACGGCAATTATATTTGTTTTGGATTTAAAGCTAAGAATACAATATTTCGATTATTATGATTCCCATCACACTTTATCCAGGCTTTGGACTGGCGAAATAATTGACATTTTAATTTTGTCAATTATTTTGATTATTATGTCACATAAACACTAGAAGTACTGTATTCTAATATGTGGATTTTAAGCCGCCGCCGCCACGCCGCCCCTGTCGAGGCAGGTAGTGTACCCATTTGGCACTCCCTCTGTTCATGGCCTTCGCATCAAACCCTCGTCAAACGATCATTAAACACCTGTCACCCCAAGCTGTACCCGTTTAGCACTGATTTGACGCTTGTACCCATTTACCACTGTACCCATTTAGCACGACACCATGCTTAAAAACCACAGTTAAGTTATAGTTAACAGTTAGGCCAAGTTAAGTTATTTAAATTTGCACTATATCTTAGTTACACTAGACTACAACCACGCAACCAAAAATAACAAGAACTTAAGAACTAAAAATTTACTACTTAAATACTACTTAATAATTACAATTTATGTTTTATATATATATATATATATATATATATATATATATATATATATATATATATATAAGTAGATAGTATCATGTTACTTCTAGGACACTTTTGGAGACAATCAAAAATCAAACAAATTTCACAGTTTTTTAATACAATTATGCAATATTTTTGCCATTTTTTGGCCAATTTTCAGCTTTTGTCAAATTTTCTTAAAAAATATGCAATTTAAATGAAATTTTTAACAAATATGCCTAAATTTTCTACAAAATAAAATTTATTTAAAAACAAGTAAAATTATCACATTTTATAAGTATTTTTTCAATAAAATTAATAGTCGACTTTTCATAAGGTAATTTAAAATTTTAATAGTATTTTTTCAATAAAATTTGAATTTTTTTAAAACAAGTAAAATTAAGGTTTAGTATCAATAATATTGTAATAATTATTCAAATTTAAGTAAAGCAGTTTCTTTATCATCAAAAGTCTTAATATCAGTGACAATTAAATGTAAATCTTTTTTATTTAATTCTTTAATTGATTTATCATCAATTACATTAGTAAATCTTTTTGGTAAATGTACTTTACATTTTTCTAATTCAACAATGATTGTATATCCATATTTATCTTTAATTCTTTCAAATTTTTCAATTTTATATTTTTTATTTAAATTTAAACTTTTTAATGGTTTATATTCTTTAAATCTTAATTCTCCAACATTATTAATTTCTTCTAGCAGATCCATTTATATTAGAAAAAATATCACAAACTTGTTTGTGATAGATATGTTAAAAAGTCATTATCATAATTAGGTTTTATACAAAAATCCATATTTAAGTATTTAAAAATCATAGGTAATAATTTTTTGTATGATATATTACTTTTCTTAAAACATAAATATTTATTAAAAAATAGTGTAATTTTTTCTTTATCTTCATTATTCAATTCAAAATCAATATTGTATATTTTGTTTAAAAATTGATAGTAAAATATCCAATTTGTACAATTCCTTTGTTTTAAAAATAATTTTATATTCTTAGGTGTTATTTCAAAATGATTGGAAATACATAAAATATATAATTCATTAATTAATTGTTGTGTTTTATATGGTTGAAAATGGTTAAATTCTCTTAAAATATGTTTAAGATGTTTATTCTTATTACTTTTTCTCTTAATCTTTTTTTCATAAATAATTCTTTTACATATATTACATCCTACACAATTTCCAATAATAGTAAAATTAGTTTGATTATGACATCTATAACACATATCCATTTATTAAAAAAAAAAAATTATACATAAATGAATGAACCAATTCATTGTCACAAATGTAAGAAAAAAACTAAAAATATTAATCCACAAATCGTTGAAATGAAAAATGGATTATATAGAATTGCTACTAAATGTTCAATTTGTAAAACAAATAAAAGTAAAATTTTGAAAAAAGAAGTTAAACCTATAATTAAAAAAGAATTAACTAAAAATGAACAAATAATTGAAGCAAATGAAATTCATGCTCCAATTAGAAAGAAATTTCTAAAAAGAAAAATAATTACATTAGGTATTGATGATTTATGGGCAGCAGATTTAATTATAATGAAAAATTATGAAAAAGAAAATGATGGTTATAAATATATGTTAAATGTGATAGATACTTTCTCAAAATATGTTTGGTCAAAACCATTAAAGAAAAAAGATGGAAAAACAGTTTCTAGAGCATTTGAAGAAATAATTAAGGATGCAATTAAAATTAATCATAAATCACCTAATCTTTTACATACAGATAAAGGATTAGAATTTATCAATAAAGAATTTAAAGAAATATTAAATAAATATAATATTAAATTGTATCATACAGAAAATGAAGAAAAATCAAGTATAATAGAAAGGTATAATAGAACACAAAATGAAAAAATGAAAATACAGTTTGAAATTAATAAAAATTATAGATGGATAAATATTTTACCAAAAATTGTTAAAGAATATAATAACTCATATCATTCAACAATTAAAATGAAACCAATTGAAGTAAATAAAAATAATGAAAAGGATTTATTAGATACTGTTTTTAAATATAAACCACCAAAAATAATAACCAAATCAAAATTTAAAATAAATGATAGAGTTAGAATTGGAAATAAAAAATCAACATTTTCTAATAAATATAAAAATAATTGGTCTAGAGAAATATTTATAATTTCTAAAATTAATAATACAAATCCAGTTACTTATAGTATAAAAGATCAAAATAATGAAGATATTATTGGAAATTTTTATGAATATGAATTGAAAAAAACCAATTTGTAAATTTTATTTTATATAAATGGAAAAGATATGTTTAAGGTGTAAATTATATAAAGATATATCTAAATTTTATAAAGACAAAAATACTAAAGATGGGTTATATTATTATTGTAAAGAATGTAAGGATGTGTATTATAAAAAATTATATGATAGTATTAAAGTTATTGAATTAAATGAAAAACAATGTCATAAATGTAAAGAAATTAAAGATATTTCAAATTTTAATAATTATCATTATAGTAAAGATAGAAAAAATACAATTTGTATACAATGTATTAGAGAAATGTTTTTAAAACCACAATTTTGTGAATGTGGAAGAAATATTAAATGGACTAATAATTATTTAAGACATTTAGAAACTAAAATTCATGACAAAAATATAACAAAACTAGAAAATTTAAAAATATGATAAAAAAATGAAGACAAAATTTTACTTGTTTTAAAAAAATTCAAATTTTATTTAAAAAATATGATTTAAACTATAAATTACCTAGTAAAAAGTGGAAATACTTCTTATATTTTTAAGAGTTTTATTTCTAAGTAAAAATTATTTTTAATAAATAAAGAATTTCACCCCTAATAAATGGAACGAACAAATAAAAATATTAATTGTCCTTATTGTAATAAAAATATATTATATAAAAATTATGATAGACATTATAATTCAACTAAACATTTACTAAATAAACAAAAATATGATAATAAAATATTTGAATTAAAACATTGGTGTAAAAATAATAATATATATAATTATAAAAATAAAACTTTAGATGAATTAACAAATATTAAAGAAACATTTGATCTTACAAATTATTCATTATTTAATATAGTAAAATTAAATGAAATTGCAAAAAAATATCTGTCAGAAATTATGAAAAATTATCTAGAAATGAACTAATTAAAAGATTAAACAAAATTAAAGAAAATCCAAATAATTTAGAATATAGATCATTTAAATATATTCAAAATTTAGCAATTAAAAATAGTATTAAAATTGTTAATAAAACTAGAAAAGAATTGATTGGATTATTAAATGATTATTTTAAAAATAGACCAATTCCAAAAGAAAATATAATAAATATTCAAGAAGCTTCGTCATTAAAAGGATATTTTCAAGATTATATTTTAACAAATTCAAATGATGATTTAGATATTAATGATTATTTAGAAACTCAAAGAAATGAAATAAAAAAATTGATAGAAAAACAAAAATTTAAAAATATTAAAGGACAGATGGCTTTAGAATGTGAATATGAAAGAAAATTAATAAATGGTGAAATTCAAAATAGTAATATGTATTTTTGCATAAAAAGTTCAGATATTTTAAATATAGATGATTTTATTGATGATCAATTTAAGAAATTAATAGTTAGAGAACAACTAAATCAACCATCAAAAGGCTCTGGTTGGTCATTAAAAAGATGTGTTGAACTAAATCTAAAATTATCTAAAAATAATTCATTAAATGCTGGATCATATATAGAATTACCAAATGAAATTAAGAATAAAAAATGTTGTGTAAATTTTAAAAATAAAGATGAATATTGTTTTATTTATGCAATTAGATGTGCTATTGATAAACCAAACGAACATGCTGAAAGAGTTAAACAATATCAAAAATATATAAATGATGATATTTTTAAAGGTTTTGATTATCCAATATCATTGAAAGATATTAAATTATTTGAAAAAAGATCATTTGATTCTAAATATAACTATCCATCAATGTCAATAAATATTTATAGAATTGATGAAGATGAAAAAATAGTGCCATTACAAATATCTGAACATTATAATTCAAAACTAGAAATTGATTTATTATATTATAAAATTGGTAATAATTCTCATTATATATTGATTACTGATTTAAGTAGTTAGTATCTAAGCAATTAACACAAAAAAATAAAAATAAAAAATATATTTGTAGAAGATGTTTGACTCATTTCTACAAAAATAAAGACTTGAATAATCATTTAGAGATATGTAAATCATTAGAACCTTGTAGACCTATAATGCCATTTAAAGGTCAAACTGTAAGTTTTAAAAATTATTATAAAAAGTTTGAACATCCATATGTAATTTATATGGATTTTGAAAGTATATTAGAAAAGATTGATAATTGTAAAAATAATCCAAATTGCTCATATACAAATAAAATTCAAAAACATAAACCATATGGATTTACAATCTATTTAGTATCTAGAGTAACTAATAAAATGTATAAACCTATTTGTTATAGAGCAAAAAATGAAGAGGAATTAATAAATGTACCAAATAAATTATTTGAATATTTAGATGAAATTTCAAAATATATAGCTAAAAAATATAATTCAAAAAATAAAAAGCCTATGAATTTAACTAATGAAGAAGAAATTAATTATCAGAAAACAAATATTTGTCATATTTGTGAAAATAGTGGTTTTGATAATGATAAAAGAATAAAAGTAAGAGATCATTGTCATTTAACAGGAAAATTTAGAGGTGCTGCACATTTAAATTGTAATTTAAATCTAAAATTTCCTCAAAATATTCCTATATTCTGTCATAATAGTTCAAATTATGATACACATTTGTTTATAAAAGAATTAGCTAAAAAATATGGTAAAATTGATTTGTTAGCTAATACAGATGAAAAATATATAAACTATTCAGTAAATTCTGGTTATGGTTATGAATTTGAAGATGAACTATATTTTAAACCTAGAAAATTTATAAAATTCTCATTTGTAGATACATTAAGATTTATGGCTACATAAATTGAAAAATTAGCTAAAAATCTTAAAGAATTTAAGCATATAAATAAATTTATAAAAGAAAATGATATAATTGAATATGATAATGAAACTTTAAAAATATTAACTTCTAAAGGTGTATTTCCATATGAATTTATTGATAATGTTGAAAAATTAAACTATGATAAAATATTAGAAAAAGATCAATTTTATAGTTGTTTAACTAATGAAAATATAAGTGATGATGATTATAAACATTATATAAAAGTTTGGAATAAATTAAAAGTAAAAACATTAGGTAATTATTCAGATTTATATAATATTCAGGATGTATTATTATTAGCTGATATATTTGAAAATTTTAGATCTGTTTGTTTGAAAAATTATCAATTAGATCCAGCACATTATCTAACATCACCATCATTAGCTTGGGATTAGAATTAATAAGTGATTATAATATGTATTTAATGATTGAAAAAGGTATTAGAGGTGGTATTTCACAATGTATAACTAGATATTGTAAAGCAAACAATAAATATACAAAAAATTATGATAAAACAAAACCTGAAAATTATATGTTATATATAGATGCAAATAATCTATATGGATGGGCTTTAAGTCAAAAATTACCTTATAAAGATATAACATGGATGAATCCTAATACATATACATTAAATGAATGGGAAGAAACAATATTAGAATTAGATGAAAATGCTGAATATGGATATATATTAGATGTTGATTTAGAATATCCTATTGAATTACATGATGACCATAAAGATTTACCATTAGCACCTGAACATTATAATAATAAGCTTTGCACAACATTATTTGATAAAAAAGATTATGTTATTCATTCAAGAAACTTAAAATATTATCTACAAAAAGGATTAAAATTAAAGAAAGTTAATAGAGTTATAGCATTTGATCAAGATGATTATATGAAAAAATATATTGAATTAAATACCATATTAAGATCCAAATCAACATCAGATTTTGAAAAAGACTTTTTTAAATTGATGAATAATAGTGTTTTTGGAAAAACTATGGAAAATGTTAGAAATAGATGTGATATTAAATTAGGTGATGAAAAGTTTTCATTAAAACAAGCAAAAAAACCTAATTTTAAAACATTTAGTATATTTGATAAAGACTGTATTGCTTCACATATGATAAAAGAAAAGGTTAAGTTTGATAAACCAATCTATATAGGATTTTCAGTACTTGATTTATCAAAATTACATATGTATCAATTTTATTATGAAAAATTAAAGAAGTTTGATCCAAATATAAGGTTATTATATATGGATACAGACAGTTATTTTATAGAATTTAAAAAGGATCCATATAAAATTATTAAAGAAAATATTAATGAATTTGATACAAGTGATTATAAGAAAGAACATGAATGCTATAGTGAAAAGAATAAAAAAATAATTGGTAAATTTAAAGATGAGTTAAATGGTGAAATATTAGAAGAATATTGTGGTTTAAGATCAAAATTATATAGTTATGAATTTAATAATAAAAATCCTGTAAAATGTAAAGGTATTAAGAAAAGTGTTGTTGATAAAACATTACATATGGATGATTTTAAGAAATGTTTATTTGATGATCAAGAACAATATAGAGAAATGACTTGTATTAGAAGTTTTAAACATGAACTATATACAATTACAATAAATAAATTAGCTTTAAGTAATAGAGATGACAAAAGATTTATTTGTGAAAATAAAATTGATACATTACCTTGGGGGTATAAAAATAATTATAAATAAATGGAAATTTTAATTGTTCCAAAAGAATTAATAAATAATGATTTTGATATAAAATTATATTTATTTAAAACTAAAATATCAAATAAATTTTTAATATATCTTTTTAAATATAAAAATTATTTTGTATATCATTATAAGTTTAATTTTATAATAGAACCATTTATAAATATAATAAAAAATTATGTTAAAGAAAGTTTTAAAGAAAATGATCAAAATTATATTAATAATTTATAACCATATGATATTGAATTTATACTATAATTTTATGTATATTTTTAAATATTTTCTTTAATAAATTTAAATATATTCAATAATTTATTGAATATCTAACATAAAAATATCTATAAATTTTACTTTATTATCATTATAAGTAAGACGGGTCATTATTATCTTTAAGACGGGTCTCAAATTTGTATATAATTTATTATATTTATGAATATTTTTGAATGTTTAAGAAGGGTAACATTTTGTTACCCTTAAGTTTTTATTGTATAATAAGGTTACCTCCTTTAAAAAATTTTAAAATAAATATTCTAATTTATATGGGACCCATTTTGGGTCCTACCTAATTTTAATAAGTTTTGTATGTTTTTCATTATATAATAGGGGGGACAAATTGTCCCCTCTAAAAATATCTATAAATTTTAATCTATCCTTATTGTTTTCTACTTTTTTTATTTTAAAATTAATAAATATAAA